>JAPMOR010122741.1:4462-27603 GCA_026543865.1 Argiope aurantia
CACGGATGTGGTTGCAACATTATTGGGTGTCAGGGAATTCGCCTGGGCGGTTATACATCTCCCTGACTATTTCGTTCAGAAGCAGCATCAGTGAGCAAAGAAGTGCTTGTGAGGGGCAATCATGATTACCAGATTCAGTCTTTTAAATGATATTCTTGGGAATTTAAAAAAAACAACAACAAATCTACGAATGACAATCAACGGTTTAAGCAGATTTAGACAGCATGTAAGTCTGGTGTATTAAAAGTGCTAAAAAGTTGAACATTGTGCTTAAATAAATTTTTAAACAATATCATTTATTTTAAACGGCTATTATTCAGTCAAATTGTTTGATTTTTTTAATTGCGTGAGGCTAGATGAAGATACTACTTTTACTAAAGATAACTAGTAGAAAAGAACTAGAGTGCTTAAGTTGTATGAAAATTTTGCCTTCGAAATTTTTTCAGCAATATATTTATTCCCACAACCAACATAAAAAATAATTTATCATAACATTAAAGTATTTTTTAGTTTCTAAATTAATTTCTAAACCATTTTTCAGTTACTAAAAGCTGATTTCTACACCATTGGATGGGGCCGCGGTGGCAAGGTCTCGACCTCGGAACTGGAGGGTTTCAGGCTCGAGACCCGATTTCACCGAAGAACCATCATGCAAGCAAGCATGGCGTACGCCTAATCCATCGGGGCCAAACGTCTTCTGGCTCGTGTGACCTGGAAGCTCAGAGAGAGGGGTGCCAGCTCAGGTGTCGCCCTTATCATCTGACAGCCGTTCAAAACTAATAGGTTCGCCCCGAAATAGCCCTAGTGTTGCTTTAGAAAAGGATGTTAATATAACTAAACTGAACCATTAAATATAGGTATAAGTATTTACTAAACCTATGTATATTTATACCTACTGTAAGGTATAAGTATACATTTATGCTTAAAAGCATATACCTACTTATATCTTCCCGATTTAAAAATTAGCATTGAACCCTCGCTTATATCGGACAATTTGTTTGCAAACTCGTGATTGCAATGTTGAAACTGCATTGCTCTCTAATAATTATTCATAGAAACTGCATTATTTACTTTGATATTTCTTAAACTGAAAATGCTAGACATGCTGTATTCTGGCAACCCATTTGCTTATTTATCTTGGTGTTTTTTTCTGTTTGCCCCCTTCTCATCCATGTGCTTTGAGATTTTATTGTCTCCTTCGGCCCATCTTTTGTCAGAGGCCGTCGAAAGTAATGGATTACAGAATCCCGGTTTTTGTCCTTTCGCCGAAAGACTCCCTTAATGCAAAATGTCACGTCCCCACACATCCACACATGGCGTATTGAGGTTGTTCGGACCGCGGCGGAGCTCGTAATTGCGAGGTGTTGTTAGAGTGCAGATGAAGAGCTTCTCTTTCCTCATCTTTTTTATGTGACTGTGTATGATTTTTGGCGAGTGCTGTCAAGATAGCGTTTATTAAGCGGCAGCACTTTTATGGGATTATATATTTTATGACACCATATACAGAGTTAGAGTTGGAAAGCTTGTTTTGTTTATGATGCGATAAATGGTCCTGCAGTTTAAGGATTGTTTTTGTTCCCAAAATATGCGCGTCAATGATAAAAAAAAAGAGAGAGAGATAAATCACGTGCAACTCCTTGTAGTTTTTTAAACTGTAGCAATAATAATTTCGATATATTTATAATGACTAGAAATGCATTAGTAGTGTTTATCGCTTGTTTAAAGACATTGTTTCTTCCTGATTTCAGCCCTTTCTTTGAGATGTACTTAACTTGATTGCCTTTTGGTCGTTCAGATATTATTCGCGAATATAAAGTGAGTAAAAAATATCATTGAGATAAAGTTAACACATTTTGAAATAGGTTTCATTTTAAAATCATATTATTGAATTGCAGTCCTTAGATTTCCATTTTATGTATCAAGCCTCACTCCTTGACATCTCAAATATGTGAATGAGAAGTTTCTGGAATGGTGGAACTCGCCGCTCTGGTGAGTACAAAACCGGTGTGGGTTGTCAACTCCCCTCCTACCGGTGATGGGACGGGCTTTTCAAGGGAGAGGTTGTACTGTGGACGACAACGGCCGTTCGGACTCAAATTTAGGAACCTTCCGATTCTTCCTTCTGCCTTTGAGGGGATCAGAATAGTCAAGCAGAATGAAATAAGAATCGACATTCGATGGAATGCGAGTCGATGCCTATCCTCAATCTGTGTGAAGAAAAGTGAAAGATATTGTTTTGTTAAATATGGACCTTGGTTTTCTTTTAAATTTAGTCAGACTATTTTTTTTAATTTGAAGAATGTTTTTACAGCTAGACAAATCGATTTTTTATGGTAATTTAGTATTCTTATTCGGCAATAAAACAGTACTGTACTCATAAACTGTGAAATTTTATGTAAGCGAAAAGTTTATTAGTAACTTGATCATTTTATTTTAAATGCTTTCTCATAAAAAAAATTAGTGACACGAATTAGAAATACCATTTTAGATATAGAAAACGTTTAAGCGAATGTCTAGATAGAAGACATTCGACTCAATTTCGAATATAAGCTCTGCAATTCTCGGAATACAATCTTTAGCGAACTTTTAAATTTTCTCTTACTTTTAACAATACAATAAATGCACTATTAACTATTCGATTTTAGGACATGCCTCTAATATTTAATTATTTATTAATGCACCAATAAGAAACCTGTATTTTCTTTTTAAAATTTTAGTGGGTTGTTCGGAAAGCAATTTCGTTTTTTCGCGACAGAGGATTTAATTGTATTTTTTTGCACCCAACTTCACATTTAAGCCGTATAATTTTTAGATGTTTTGAGAGCTCATATAGCAAGGCTTGTGTGTGAAAAATTCCAATTCATTCTACGCAGTAGTTTTTGGTTGGTGCCCTTTTAAGTATGGAGAGCGATAAGCAGCATTTTCGACATATCTTACTGTTTTACTACAGAAAGGGTAAAAATGCTGTTCAAGCCAGAAAGAAATGGACCGATGTGTATGGAGAAGGTGTGTTGACAGTACGCCAGTGCCAGAACTGGTTCGCTCAATTTTTTAGACGGTAAAACCTTCACCTCCAATGAGGAAGTCAAAAACCACCTCGATCCGTTTCTTGGCAGCAAAGACCAAAAATTTTATGAGCGTGGAATGATGCTACTACCAGAAAGATGGCAAAAGGTGTTGAACCAGAACGGCCAATATATAGTTTAATAAAGTATTTGTTTATTATACAAAAATTATCTTTCATTTCCACACAAAAAAAAAAAAAAAAAAAAACCGAAATTACTTTCGGAACAACCCAATAGTTCTGAGATTTGAAACAAACATACTAATTATAAAGTTTATAGAGTAGCTTGGTTTTAAGTTCTCTCACAAAACATCGTAGAAGAAGGCTGATTTCCCAGTAAACTTTTAAATAGTGGGAAATTGTATCCCAATAATCGAAAAAATAAAAAGTTCTATCTTAACAAATATTTAATGGTTGCTAGCATTTATTTCAAGAAATTCTCTCACACTGAAATTTAGAAATTCATACTACCAAATATCCATCACATTGTTCCTTCATACAAGTGCAGTTCTGCAACATTAGCTTTGAGAATTTCTTCCAGTAACTATTGTACTAATCCATACTGAAATACCCGGAATGTTTTAAGTCGGTTAGAAAATTCCATTGCACTCATCTCGCCGACCCTAATGGCTGTTTCCCTTAATGAGTTTCCAACTGATTGCTTTCTGTTAGATGGAATCAATAGAGATTGTATTGGACATGCTTTTAATATCACACAGTTGCAAAAATTATTTTATCTTGTATTTGTGAATGGTGTTGGCGTTTCAATTTATTCGATGCAAATTGTTTGATTACTATACCAATTGATTTTTTTGTCTGTTCTCTTATGCTGAGATTGTAAATTGTTTATTTTTGTGATAAGATTTTCCTTGAAGGTATTGAATTTTGATTAGAATCTAACAAAAGTGAACAAGCTTTAGATATAAGCAGAATTTTAGTGAGAGACAGAAACATGCCTCATACTAGATTTTATAGAAACTTTGTTATTTACTTTCACGTAGTTGCATTTCAAGCTCTAGCCCCCTCTCCTATTCTTTTCTGAGTTTACCATTGGGAAGGGTTTATTGATAGCTTGAATTCCATCGCATAGATTTTTCTCTCTATCTTTCCGTTCTTTTTCACATTCTGGAAAATAATAGAATGATAAACACATACTTTTGATGGCCAATTTTGTTGACTTTAGTGTATTAAAATTCAACTCACTAACTATATTAATATTAATGTTCACAAGGTATCAAGATTATCGAATGCTCTGAACCAACACAATTTTAGGAGTCCTCATTAGATTCCATAAATTGGCATTTAAGAATCTATTCTGTAATATATATACTCATTTGAGGTTCCCGATTCAAGAAAAAGGCACAAAAATACAAAAGGAGGGTTTTTTTTGCTTGCTTTCTTTTCTATATGAATTTAAAAAAAGCAATTCTTGAACATATCATTCACGAAACCACCACAAATTATATTATTTCATTGAAATTTTAGAAATAAAAATATTTTCCGAATTTATCATTATTTATTTATTTTTTATTACGTATACGTTCATTTAAATTGGTGGAACAATTTAATGTTCATATATTGAATTATTCAATTTTTAGAAGCAAAGTGGGATCGTGAATGGAAGGATTTTATGAAGATTTAAGCTAAATTGTTACTATTGGAATCCATTCATGCTCAGATGGTGGCATTTGTCGATTTCATTTTGCTGTGTATTTTAAAACAGAAAAAGCGTTATTACCCCATTAACTTTCATCTTTGCAATCATCTGCATTTCTAAACTTCATTTCAGCTATATCTAAGCTCTCTTTTTAAATAAATATACCTGTTAATTAATAAATTAAAATAAATATCCCAAATAATTAAATTATTGCTTTTTTTAATTGTATAAAATTATGAACTGAATTTAAATTTAATGTAATTATGAAAAGAATGAGCAAAGCTCGTAAAATAATGCGAAGATCCATAGCCCCATTGACCTTTCGCAAATGTAATGTCTTCTTTGACTGAAACTGTTGATCCGTTCAGTTATTCAGAAGAGATGAACACATAATCGGGAACAATTCTTAGATCTCGATATGCTCCTGTTAATTTCTTACCATCGTAAAACAATAAAATACTCTATGACAGAATTATCCATTTTCTGTTGATTATCCAATAAATTATTCAGAAGAAATCAATAGAATATAATGGCTAAAATTTCTTAACTCTTGACATAATTGTGATCATTTTATTTCTCAATGGTAAATTTCCTTTCCTTTTAGACGATACGATTTTTTATATGCATATTATAGTAAATTTTGAAAAGTTAATTGTTCTTAAGTATTAGGTGCTTGTATGTATTTTAATCAGCGACATCTTTTGGTAAACATGCGAAGTATCTGTGTAAAGACAATGGTTTTGGGTTTTATGAATTTACTATTACTTTATTGTTATCATTTTGAAAGTTTTCCATTTAGTATTATTGAGTTATTCAGTGTGTAAAGACCCCAATTATGGAACTCTACAAATTGAATTTTCGACATCCATTGCTTTTTTCGCTTGATTTAAGAAACTTGCTGCCGAAGCCCATCAGACACTTCTAGAAAGGTGTGGCGGTGCTGCTCCGTCATATCCCAATTGTTGGTTTTGATTTCAATGATTAAAGAAGGATGATTTCGATATCAATAACAAAGAACGGCTCGGAGGACTCAAAATAGTTTTAAGACAATCAATTGTAAGAATTATAGGTTGAAAAGGGAAAAAAATTGTAGAAAATAATGGAAAATATTTTGATTGATATATATTGTACGAATTTTTCTCAATTATTGCCTTTTTAAAGTGAAAAAATGATCAAAATGCATGCAAGCACCTAATAGATGAAGATGTTTAATCGAAAAAAGAAGTATCTTTATTCGATTTTCTGAGATCTTTTTATTGAAATTTATTGTCTTGTTCCTTATTCGAATCTCTTTCGCTAAAGTTTTTTCCACATTGCCAATGAAATATATTTATTTCCATTCGAAAACAACTTACCATATTGCAACATTTATAAGTTTAACACAGTTCGAATGTTTTAGTAAGAAAATAGAGATGACATTTTAGAGTAAATGGTCCGAATTGCGCTTCTTATAATGTGTTTTTCGCATTCGGAACTCTAAAAATAGGGATGACATTTGTGAACGAATAAATCTATTCAGTGCACGAAATACAGAATAATCCATTAAAAAGAGAAACCTTTTATTTTTGATTTAATAGTCGTTACCGTTTCCAGTTTCTTTCCTTTTTATACAGAATTGTCTTTCTCTGTGCGTTCGTGCAGGCAATGGATCGATTTATATGGATTCGACTTTTACCATATAATCTCGGGCTGGACAATGCTGACCCCTCTGGTTCAACTCTCTTTTTCGTGAAGATGTCACATGGAGTAAATTTACTACAAATTTAAGATAATAAAAGTCTATTCATTTTAGAAACAATGCCTATGCCTCACTTTCTATTTCTTTTGAGGAAATAGTAATTGGATTATACTCAGTGATATTGAAGCTTTAAAAGTGGCAATAGATGCGGCACTATTGCATTTAAATGACTAGAGATGGAAGGAAATGCAAAAATATTTAAAATTAAAAGTTAGGTGTAGTATATTAAAAAATATTAATAGGAGAATACAAGTATAAAGTAAAAAAATACAAAAAGAATACATATACAAAACACAATAAAAAATTAATAAATGCATGCAATGATAAAATGGCAAATTATAAAAAAAAAATAATAAAATTATATAAAAGCAGAAAAATAATACATTTAAAGCATTCAAAAAGTGATACATTTATTGGCTTGAATAGTTGGATATTAGTTAATATTATGATGTATTTTGGTCTGCTATCTTCTTAACCCCGTTCGATTATATTAGCTTCTTTAAAATGTCATGAGAAGTATCAAAATTTGGAATAAATACCTTTCAGTAATTTTATTGATTTCATTTGTTGAGTTGGCCACCCGAAAGAGTCCTCAAAGCCTATACCGGGATATAGAAGCGAAACATTTTCTTATTTAAATGAAGTCCTTTTAATGCGAAATGAAATGTTCAATTGAATATGTTGTAAGCATTAAAAAGGCGTAAAAATAATGTATCTGATGATATGATAATTTAATCAAGTTACGAGCAACATTTTTTAAATGCAAATTTGAGAGAAAAAATTTTATTTGATCAAGAGTTTTGAAATTCTATTTAAATACATGTTGCATAGATGGTAATAACTAACAAAAATTTCCGGTCTATATCTGTACTATTTTTTAATAACTCTGATTTTATCCAAAAAATATACCGGGTCTTCGAAAAATGCCTATCAGTACTTTTCTGTGAGTCAGAATTCAATCAAAAGAAAAAAAAGTTCCGAAAATGTTGACTAAATAAGGTGAAAAATGAAATACTACTAAAAAATTAAAATTAAGAATATAGATAAAAAATCGATATTTTACAAAAAAAAAATCTACTTTTCAATTCAACATTTAGCTTAAGTTCCTTCAGTTTATTGTTTATGGACCTAATTTGAGGGCGATTTTCGAATTCTATAATACTTTTGGAAATTTAAAAACTGAATTTCAATACATTTTTATTTCAATTTATTGAAAAATAAATAACACGATCTTTCCATTGAAAGCGTTGTAGAGAAAAAATTATCGATCGTAATTGCACCAGATCTCAGTTGTATACATTTCAGGATATAGGAGATCGATTGTTCTGAAACAATGAACAACTGCAGAAAAATAAGAACTAAGAGTACTACAACTGATAAAGACTAAAATGTAATTTAATCTTCATCATGTAATAATTCAACTTCTTTCCTCTTTCTTCAACTTCTTTCCTCTTTCTTCGACTTCTTTCTCATACAGTAATTTTTATATAACTCTCACATAATTTATTAGTGGAGAGACACTGACAATGTCAATGGAAATGTGTATTTGTAATATTCTTTTGAATTTCCGAGATCGGTCCCTTGATATATCGATCATAGCAGATTAAATAAGATATTTCAAATTGAAAATTAAATTATTCCTCACAGCTACTGGAAAAGTCTATTTCAGTACCATTTCTCATGAATATGAATGTTTAAGAAATTCTAAACAATGATAGTTTCAAAAGTGATAGAATGTTGTAACTTTATTTCTTGTATTCCTAAAATTCTTTTCATGTTGTATCTCAACAATCCTGTTATCAGGATTCAAATTGTTTATCTTGTTATAACGGCTCGTGCGTTTTCAAGCCCTCGGGTGTTTATTATCTAAATACGAGGAACACCGCTCCTTTGTTAATGAGTGAATATCCGTTGAAGGCTTTATTATATTTTAGGGATAATCAGAAAAGAGAAGCGTTTATTCAGTTAGTTTCAACAATTTTTAAGAAGAAAATTTGAATTTGTTTTTTTTAAATCAAACAATAACCCGATAAATATGAAGCGTATTCTCTATATGCTAACATAATGTAATGTGTGTTAAGTTGTATTATAGGATAAATATGACTGAATATGTGTTTCGACCTCTTCGCTCTCACTAGTTACTTCCAAAATCTGACAAAGATCTAAAATGTTGATGCTCAGTCTTAAATGGAGAAATATAATCTTGGTGTCGGCATTGACAATTATCTAATTATTTTGGATTAACGTGTTCGCATACACATCAAAGAAAAAAAAAGGAATCTATGGTTGAAAACATCTGATCCAAATTTTGGCACAGATTTTCAATAACAGTCAAAACTCCTTAAACAAATTTAGTTTATCTAGTTAAACATAAATAGGTCTAAACAAGTCAAAATTTACCAAAACATCGAAACGTGTTTTGGAAATGCGTTTTTTGGTCAAAAAACCTATTTTTGGAATTATATTTACCTGTCTGTGAACACAAGAGAACGCTTTGAGTTAAATAGCTGAAATTCAGCATAAAATCGTTATGACAAATTTGTAAATTTGTAACTCGCTATCATATTTTGATAAAAACTCATTCAAAGAAAGTCTGTCTGGCTGTCCAAATATGAATGAAATCGATAACTTCAAAACGTAAAAAATGTTATAGAAAGAAAACTTACATACTACTTAACTTTGCGTAAAAATAATGAAATTTAGTGCACAGTTTCAGCGTTTAAAAGTCTGTCAGTCTGTATTTCTGTATGCATATAATCGCAATAACTCAAAAATAAAATGAATTAAATAAATAAAATTTAATATGTAATTGCAATTGTAGTTATAAGTCGAATTGTTGTTTAATCTATCGAAAAAATGGGCGTTTTTATATTCATGCATTAACAGTATGTTAGCAATTAATCAACAACAATCGCACATTAAATTCACTAGAAATAGTAGATCCCTGCGAAGGATCGATATTTCGTAACTATTGTTCGCCCGCTTCATACAATGACTGCACGTAGCGATTTTCTTTACTATACTAAGGATCACATAATTCTCTTACATGTGGCACATAAAATAAAAATCTGAGCAATCTCTTATTCAGATTTGTGTTATAATCACAATTTTGTATGGGGTGAAGTGGATATTATCTTTATTAAAAAGTGTGCCCGAAAATTAAGACACGGGAAAGTTGAATACCCGTCAAAATCACTTCTCTTGCAAAACCAGTAAGTTTCAAGGAGAGGTGGAAATGGGAGTATAAAAATGGAACTTTTTGAAAGATTCATCAATTATCTAACAGAATATCAAATTTCAGAAGAAGCGAAATTTCCACGATACATGTAATCTTCGCTTATTAGTATTACTGATAACTTTACTAGTGCAAACTTTACTAGAGATATGCTTACCTATCTAACATCTTTACGTTTATAAAGGTTCTCAAAGAAATTCAGATCGAGATATTTACGCTGATAAACAGCAGAATGAAACCAAGAAAAAATACAAATACAAAATACATTGCAGAAGATACAAAAAAACTGATAAGAGAATATCATAAAAATCAGAAAAATTTTTAAAACATGTTTCTTAATTTTCTCTCAGATTCTCAATTCAAAGAGAAGATGGAAAATTTATTGAAATAGAAAATTGCACATGACATATTGCATTACTTAATTCATTCTTTTAAAATTGGGATTTTTTTTTGTTTGGCAATATTTTATAAAATTTATATCAAGTTTAAAAAAGAAATGGATAATATTTTGAAAGGCTTTTTATATATTTATTCAAATATATTTATTGTTATTTATTTAAAAATACATTATATTTTTTTCTTTATATTTGAGTTAAATTTAAATAATTTATACCTTTGAAAATAAAAAAACTATACTGATTAACATAAGTATCGAATTAAGTATATGAATAAAAGATTTAATAATTTAATTTTATTTTAGAGTAAATAGCAAAAGAAAAAATATATCAAGAATAAATACGCGTTTTATTATACGCCATTTTGATTTTTTGTGAAACCATGCACTTTACCTCTTTCAACTGAAATGTTAGATGTACATTTTATCACTTTTACAAACTTAGCCGTGCAAATAACTCATAGCCAAATAATTTTTGATCTTTTAACCATTGCTTTCTTTTATCATTGTATATATGAGAACTAGAAATTAAAAATAAGAAGATAAGTCTTATTTATTTTTTAATTCCGTTTGGAAATTTGTTTCGCAAGCGCAAAAAAATATCCATACTCTATTAACTACTCGAGAAATAAATCTCCTATTTAACTGAAAAACGTCGAATTCGCGGCGCTTTGAAGCACGATGTGCCGGCGACCTCGAAACGGGAATCGATCAGGACTTCCGAGGGGATTATGCCAGGTGGGGACTCTGGAGAGAGTCTTGCCAAGATTAGGAGAAGGAATACATATGTATGGAAGACGGGACTTTCTTTTGTTCTTGGATCTGAATAAAAGGATTACTACACTTGCGCGTCGAGGCAAAACAAGAATTAAATGTTAGATAGTTTTCGGGTGAGGTCTTGAAATTTCTTCAGCGTGCCCAAAAGTATTAATATGCATTTTCCTTTACTAATCACTTTTCTAGCTCTACAAGTAAGTAGGGCTGGATATTGATAATTTCCGGTTTTGAAATACAGGACTTTTTTTTTCTGTATTTATTCTATTATTACTATTCATAGCTTAACGAAAAATTTTCAGATTATAGGAAAAATTAAAAGTTTTTTTGTCTTTTAAGTGGTTTTTTTCTTTACTCGAAATGGAAACGGAGTGGAATCCTGAGATAGAGAACAACCTCCACGCTATCAAACCACTTTTACAGTCTTGGTCTTCATTAAAAAAATAGAAACGCAGATACCCTTTTAACATGCCTACGCACTGGTCATACTAGATTCACTCATCTTCATCTTTTACTCTGAGAACAGCCACCAATGTGTTCACGATGCAACTGTCAAATGTCTATCCACCAAATTTTATTTGGTCGCTCACGTATCAGTGCTCAGCGTTTGTGTTTTTTACAAACGTTTACAATTTCTTTGTCAATTTTACTTGGCAAAATCTCTTATGTTAATTTTTTTTTTGGTTTTTTAAAAATACATAAAGCTTTAATCCCTCATTTAAAATGTTTATTTTCTAAAATATATCATTTATAACCATTCTTTGTAAAATTTTATACTCTCATATTGCTATGATTTTATCTATCTGGTTGACACAGCATAATCAACATCTTGGCTTTTAAGCCAAAAAAAAACATCAAACCAAACCAATCCTTTTAAAATGCGTATAATATTACTCGTACTATTTCAGGAGGCATAGTTTTCCAAATTAAAAATATACGAAACTCTTTTCAGATTCATTTTATTTCGAAATTTGACAAAAATAGAAATCTAGGTAGAGTAGAGGAATATTATACATATTGATTTTCATCCACTAATAATTCCGCCATCATTGGAATCCTCCGTGTCATTTCTAAATTCTTTTCCTATTGCCACTTTTCATCAGATTTATAGAATGCGTGATTAGCGCAATCATTATCTTCATTATCAAAATATTTTTCTTCATAATCACAACGCCACTGATACTTTGGTAAATCCAGGTCTTTCACAAACCACAGAGCAAAAATGAAAGCACACACAAATATATATAACATACAAAAAATAATGCTCGAAAAAAGGAATTACTCTAAACTCTTACAAAAAAAATTCATGCAGTGAAATATACCCAGTCATCTGTAATTAAAACTAAACTTGACATACTGAATTAAAGCTAATTTTTTTTCACCTGTAGGGAGAAAAAACGACAGGGGGGGGACTTTTTTCGCCCATGATTTTCATGCGAGTCTTCTAAAGATAGACATGATACATTCGCGAAAATTGCGGAAACCGTGTAGGGCTAAGTAGTGAAAATTTTAGCGCGTATTTCTGATGTATTCTTTTTGATTTATATGATGGTATTTTTTTTATATAAATGCCCTATACCATCTACTGTAAATGCTCTTTTAACATTGATTGAGAACAATTTTTATTGGATTTCAACCGGCGGGCATATGTTGCTTTGATGTTAAAAGTTCTCAGATGAGTTTTAAAAAAAAGGTCGTGCAGCTCAAAAGATAGCTGAAATTCTCACTTTCTCGGAGTCTCGTTCTCCATTGCTAATAAATAGTTTCAAGCCCTCGTTCTGATTTCTTTTGAACGTGATCCTGGGATGCCGATTTGGAAATCTCTCATTAGTTCTTCAACTCTTTTTCATCCTGAGAGCACCAATCCTTCTGAAATTGGAGATGAAAATGGCGGAAGAATCTACCATCGTCATCCAACTTCTAGACCGAAATTTTGGTGCGCTATGAAAATTATTGGCAAGGAAACAAAAATAATAGTTAGAAAAAACTTTCAGAAAGTGAAAAAATGAATAAAAGGCACTATCGTATTTGTAAATTTCTTATAATGTTCTATTTTCTGCCATAGAATAATAATTGTTAGAGAAAGGAGAAATTCTGTTCTCACCGGTTTCTTTGACAAATAGTTAAATTTAAAAGCAAAAAAAAGAATATGTGCTGAGAGAAATGTTAATATTATAGACTCTGGAAGTATCTGGATGTTATTAAGAATTAACACAAATCTGTGAGAAGACTTGGAAGTGTGATATTCTCCTAAATAAGCTGTTAAGTAATTTAATATTAGTAATAAACCATAGTAACATTAAAGTAATTTAACTATTTTGTATGCCTCTACTTTAATTGGTTTTGTATTTTAAAATCACTGAAGAATTTACCTCTGATCATATTACAATACATATGATAAATTTTATTTTTTAAACGAAAGAAAAGGAAGGGGAAAAAACGTATTTCAAAGGAGGTAAGATTCGCTAAATAATGCAATAGAATTTCTTTATAAATATTTTGTTTGTTGTAATAAAATATTTGCATTATAATTAAGCATAAAATACATTTTTGCATATACAGTTACATAAATTTGAATAAAGTTGTTGAAATTAATTCCTGAGATTTAAAAAAATAATGGTATCAACTTCGTTTGAATTTTTGGTTAATGATAAGTACATACAAAAAAAATTACCTAATTCATAACATAGCCTTAAGAGAATAGAAAATATGATTTGTATAACATTTTCTTGAAATGTCAACAGTTTCAACTGAACATTTTGATAGAAAATTTTAATGAATTTAAAAAGGAAAAAAATGCAAAAATATTCTAAAGGAATAATTCAACTTCAAGTTAAATTGTAAAAATGTGACCTTATGTTTGAATTTTGACTAAATATTATGAATAATAAAAGTTTTTTAATGGATATATTTAATCTCCACAAAAGGGAAATCAAATTTAAAAATGGTTGAAAATGTAAATACCTCTGAAAATTTTATTGCTATGTTTATTTACTCTAAAACAATATAAGAATTGAACAGAAATAAAACTTTTAGTTTAATTTTGAAAAAATAAACTAACTATTTAGAAATTACCTTGAAAAATTATATAAAATTTCAGCTTTATCAATAATTTGGGATTTTAAATGTTTTTTAAACTGTTAAAAACTAGAATTTATTTGAAAAAGGCTTGTTAAACTGCTATCTATACTCACATTCGGAAGTTTCCGTTCGGGCGTCAGCAAGAGGCTTTGATATCCTCAAAATAGGGATGATATGAAATCTGAACGAAGAGATATATGCATTTTATTTACAATAAAATTATCCCCAATGAGCAGTAAAATTAGGAAACTTTGCAACCACAGATAATCTTCAAATTCGAACTAAACATATACAATAAATGCAAAAGTTTCGATTTAAGATAAAATAGTACGCTTCAAATGTAAAATCTGGGGAAGGAGGAACAAAGAAAACTTATTTAACAGAACTAAGGTCAAGTCTTAAGAAAGAACTCCGAATATGCTCTCATTTTATTCCTTGTGTATCATTATTCTGTGGAATAAAATCTTTCAAAGGTGATTCCTGATTCTGAATTCCTGAAACAAACATTACTTTACATTGCATACGGTTGTTTTTCTTGTTTTTAATTTTCAAGAAGTGTGTGTATATATATAATTTCTCTCCTATTATTTACAATATTCTGAATTACAATTCATTGAGTCTAGTTAAAAACACGCTAATCCGAAAATAGCTATTGTTTTTCAAAAATTCTAGTTAAAACACAGTAATCCGAAAATAACTCATTTTGATGAAGAACTGAAAACAGCCTCTTTCCGCTCTTTTTACAAATTGGTAAAATGATAAATTGTGCCCACACAGAAAACATTGTTTGCACACCATTTATTTATACAAATCAATGTGTTTTGTGCCATTTCCCATTTTATTATATTTAATGAAAAAAATGTTTGTATTATTTGGTTGTATATTCCTTCTCAAGTAATTATAAATTAGGTATTTCCTTCTCAAGTAATTATAAATGCATCTTTGTCCCTGCCAAAACTTTTCTATGTAAATATAACCAGAGGGCGTGGCTGATTCTTTCTCTCAAAAGGAAGTGTTAACCTCCTTCCCCTCCGCCTTGTGGACGCTGCGAAGGCTTTGTAATTGCGAAAAGTTGATCTTTGGCATGATTTGGCATTTTCGCTTAATCTATCAAGCTATAATTTCGAGACTTTTTTTTGGTGATTAATATCCTTGGTATCCAGTTAATATGCGAAAATCGAGAATGTATTTTGGATGCCTTTTTTCCCTCCCTGTCCGACCAAACTTTAATGCAGAACTGCAGTCACAAGATTACATACTAAATTTCACTTATTATCATTATTTATTTAATTCGTTAGGACTTTGAGTTACCTCATTTACAAAGAAAAAACCGACTAATGTTGATGGATTTGGATTCGAATTTCATACATACGTATACATCAGATTCTCTATCTGTATATGTAGGTCTGTTCCAAATTTTTCTCGTTTTGTGCTTAAATAGCCTAACACACAGACTTTCTCAGAATGGATTTCACTCAAAAGTTAAATGAAATCTACAAATTTAGTGTGAAGCTCATGTACTAAATTTCATCCTTTCAAAACAAAGCATTTTTCAGTTATAATGTTTGTTTACAGGCAAACGAAATGACAGACAGATACAATTCCAAAATTGTTTTTTAGGGGGGGTGGAATTCAGGCAGGTCTGAACTGCGGTAAATTCGTCAACGTCTCGAGTTTTAATCTTTTGTCAGTTGCAATACTTTCTCTTATTAATGTCCTCTGCTTATCTGGTTCGATATAAAGTACAATATATTTCCCATCTGACCACTCGAATGGTAACGCGCATGATCCGAAATAATAATAGAAGTATGTCACATCAGGACATATTTCCATCAACGTTTATTTTAGTTGTTTAACTTCATTTATTAACTTTTTTTAACCAGCGGGAGTGGTTCCCCCAGAACGTTCCTATAAAAGTCTTATTTCTCTTCATCCGCAGACCTTGGATAGGGCCATACATACCATTAATGAAAGATAGTTAAGGAATACAGATCTCTGGAGTGATTCTAACATTTTTATTGAATCTATTGTGAGAATATGCATTTTGAACGCCTTTTTTCCAGGTCAATTAACATCAAAATGTGACACGGAACTACAGTTGAAGTCATAAGTTAACATACCGAATTTCATTTATTGAATCATAGCTTTAATGAGTTATGACGTTTACATGTATGCTCAAGTACAGACGACCAATCATTGTTCAAAATTTGTTAAGTATCCATATTTACATGTTAAAACCTGAGTACTAGCTCTTTTCGTTTTGGAGTTATCGTCTTCACTTGTACTCGAACAGACATAGTGTAAATAAATTTGAGGAAAATCTACAAAGCTGATCATAATCCCATGCACTAAAGTTCAGCCATCTAGTTCAAAGCTGATTTATGTTATCGTGTTCGCAGGCAGACTGACGGACAGACATAATGCCAAAAATGCCGTTAAACTGTTCTTCAACTTTTCTTTTCTGTATCTTGAATATTGTCCGATCTGTGGTTAATATTGAGCCGATGCAACCTCACAAAACATTATTTTCTTCTGTTTAAAACTTTTTCAAAAAAAAAAAATACTTTCCTCTTGAAACATTATTTTTCTAAGAAGACTTTCCTTTCTCAGCTTTATTATTCTAGAAACATTTTATTCTATGAATGTTTTTTATATAATGTTGCCATTCGCAATCTGCATAAAGGCGTCGAAAAGAGATTACATGATTCGTAGAGGTTAAAAGATTTATTATTTTCGATATGGTCTTCGAGAAAAGAAAAGGTGACTCAAATGTATCATCGCTTGCTCATCTGATGCAAAAGCATAAATTCTACATACAAAAGTATCATCTGATGCACTTGTGTGCGATTTTTCCTTTTATTGATTAATATTTATCGATGTACTAATTGCTAATCCATCCATATATAGGACAGAAGGAAGGGATTAAATTTTTGCTGTCCTCTTTAATAACAAACTAATATTTTTGTTTTGATTTCTCTGCTAATGTGGGAAGGAATCGATGAAGTCAAATTCATATATTTTTGTTTTTGCGCAATGGAAAAGGTCAGATTATATGGTATCACACGTAGGTGATACTAATTACCTGAGTGTTTTATTTTAAAACTAGCCACTTTTGGCGACCAGTCGGTTCGCTAATCTTAATGTTCGTTAAAATTTTAATAATTAAATATTTTACGCAATTCCAACTTTAATAGATTCTTCATCAAAATATATTAAAACTTCAAATTTTGATAGTCATATAATTCACTCATAATATTATAAAGGCCTTCAGTCATAACGTAATATGTGTATCCCTAATTTTCTGTAACCTCTGGTAGAATTTATGCTTTAAATTAAAGTGAAAAGAATTTATCTTCAATTAATATAATAATATTTTTACTGAAATAAAGCATTTTTTTATAATATGATTACTGATAACAGAGTCACTGAGCGTTTAAACTTTATGAGCACTAAAGAATATCTTTCTTAATTTATGTAATATCTCAAGAATTTGTCAACAAACTTTTCTCAGATTCATCATGAGCAGATCGAATAAATGACAATGTTTAATTTTAAATGCAACAAACACAGAAAATAAAATGAATCGTTTAAAATAATCGGTCGAAAACAGGTTTAAAAAAAACTACTTAAAAAACGATGTACTTAAAACTATAAGCATATACAAAAAAATATATAACCAACATAAATACAATTTAATTACAAAAGCATGCAACTAACCTAAAAATAATTTTAATCATCCGTTGATAATGGCTGTCATGTCAACAATCAGAACACAATGCGCATGCGTGAATTTTTCTATGCCAGTTGAAGTTACGCTATGCAGATTAGAAATTTTTAATTTCCCTTATTCTGTGTTATTTTAATTCGAAAGTACTTCAGAATGAGTCTGAAAGATGGATTCATTAACAATGTTTAATTTTAAATGCATAAAACATTAAGAAAATAGACAGAATCGTTTGAAATAATCGGTCGAAAAATGTTAACCTTTAGCCTCATTACTGTTGGGGAAAAAAAACTGAAGCCTTACTCATTTGGCGGCGGGGAAAATGGAAGATTTTTTTTGGCGGGAAAGTTAGTTTTTAATTAATAATTAAAATTCTAATTCAAAATTCAAAAAAAGGGACCCCAGGTGCACATTCCCTACCTCTAAGGTATACATGTACCAAATTTGGTAGCTGTAGGTCAAATGACCTGGCCTGTAGATCGCCAACACACACACACACACATACACACATTGAGCTTTATTTATAAGTATAGAAGTAACGATTGGCTATCCACTCTGGTATGGGTTTGTGTATTCGCATTTGAAAAGTGAACGATTAGTCTAGATCCAACAAGCTAGATCCGTGGAATGACGCCTTGATTATTTATGCTTCGCGTGCTAAGTATAGATCGATGTCTTTGGTGGAGTATGTAGAAATCCGTTTGCCGGTTAGCGAGAAGCTTAGAATTCTTAAATTCAAGGTTTTTAAAACTTCCGAGCATTGCAATTGAATTAAGAAATGTCTTCGCAATAATATTACTTAAAAAGTAGTTGTGCAAAAAATATTGATGCGTGCTTAGTAATTAAAAAGGCTGTTGGTAATGTTTAATCACATGTAAAGCAGTGAAGACTTCTCCAATCTTTAGGAAGCTTGAGAACATTAAGTCTCGATTTCCTTTATTGTGATGCATTCGCTCAAGTTTTTCAACGAACTTGTTGAATAGTCTCTTGTGAAATTAATGAATGATGGAGATTTTGTGGTTATGTCTTATACCGATGTTTCGAACAAACCAAGTGTTTTATTAGTTTTAAAGTCTTCTCTGTTTTTGCCACTGTCGCCCAAATTGAAGATTCAAATTATATTAATGACCACAGCATTGTTTTGTGTATTAGTAGTTGTTTTTTAGAGAACTTGAATTTGAGATTAAAGATGGAATACAGATTGGTTTTTGCTCCCTTATAGTTATTATCGATTTTTTTTTAATGTTTTTCTTGAAAGGAAAATATTTATACCAAGCTAAAGTAGTAATGTCGTTATTCCATGAAATATTCTTTCTGAGGTTATTCTTTTAACCAAAAAGCATCATATCCATATGATAGTTATATGTAGAGATAAGTTTTTAGAGGAAGAGTAACTAAGTTTGAAGCTTTGGCGAGTTTGAAGGACGACAAACAACTGATTAAGATCAATAACTCTTTTATTTTTCTCTTCATCTCTTAACTACACTTTGGAAAATGAAGATTTTTTTTTGTGATAAAAGAAGATACAGTTTTCTTTTTTTTAATTTTATTTTACAGAAGAAAGTTGTTACAGCTTTATGAAAACTTATGTATACTGTATGTAACTTATGTATACTGTTTTGTTACTGTATGTATATTTTCTGCTACTTCCGCACTTCATAATCGCAAATCTCACTTTTTATAAGCATTTCAAGGATTTCTCTTCCATTTAGAGCTATTGGGTTGTTCGGAAAGTAATTTCGTTTTTTTTTTTTTTTTTTTTTTTTTTTTGTGGAAATGAAAGACAGTTTTCGTATAATAAACAAATACTTTATTAAATTATATATTGGCCGTTCTGTTCCAACACCGTTTGCCATCTTTCTGGTAGTAGCATCATTCCACGCTCATAAAAATTTTGGTCTTTGCTGCCAAAAAACGGATCGAGGTGGTTTTGGACCTCCTCATTTGAGGTGAAGGTTTCACCGTCTAAAAAATTTAGCGAACCAGTTCTAGCACTGGCGTACTGTCAACTCATCTTCTCCATACACATCGGGCCATTTCTTTCTGGCTTGAACAGCATTTTTACCCTTTCTGTAGTAAAACAGTAAGATATGTCGAAAATGCTGCTTATCGCTCTCCATATTTAAAAAGGCACCAACCAAAACCTACTGCGTAGAATGAATTGGAATTTTTCACACACAAGCCTTGCTATATGAGCTCTCAAAGCATATAAAAATGATACGGCTTCAATGTGAAGTTGAGTGCAAAAAAATACAATTAAATCCTCTGTCGGAAAAAAACGAAATTACTCTCCGAACAACCCAAGAATTAAATTGGCGTTACGTTCTTTCATTTTACAAATTAAGAATCAAAAACAGCCTTTGTATTCTTTCTCCTCATAAACTGTAAAATTTTGGTTTATTTTTTATGAATTTTAATTTTTTTTCCTGTAATGCTTTTTAAAGTACTCTCAAAATTTTTAACAGTTTTGGTAATTTTTTTTTAGTTAGATGATGGTGAAAAATTTATATTGGGAAAAAGCTGATAGATAAACGTTTTTATTTAATATTAATCCTGAAATTCTAAATTACATTGTTGACCATTTCTCGTCTTTCATTTCCTTCCATCACTCTGATTGGCCAGCTAGCTCTTCCCATTTTTATAGGCTAGTGTAAACTTATCTCCACAGCCCTCCTCCCCCTAATCTCTTTGGTACTGTACTAAAAAGCATTTTAATGATTCCCTGAAAATAAAAGCTAATTAAAGTCATTATACCTTCCATAATTTTTGTAATATCCAAGACAGAGCAGCACAGTCTTTCTATTATCATAAACCTTATCGATTAAATTACCTTTTGCGATTCTTATATTCCTTTTTTTATGCCTATTCTCATAATTTAAAAATAAAGCCTGTAATTTTTACAGTTTTTTTTATTGTTATTATTTTTTATCTGTATACGAAATGCACAAAGAGTATTGTAATCGTCAAACAATTGAAATTTGGGATTTTGACTCCCCTGCACATTTCAGAATTCCTGAAATCCTAAAATCACATTTTTGGAATTATGTCTGTGAACATGACAGTTGTAAGCCGCTTTGAGTTCGACTAATCTAGTTTGGTATGTGATTTTGACACCAACTTAGAAGATTTTTATCAAATTTTTAACGAAATCCATACAGATGAAGTCCGTCCGTCCGGCTATTTCTATATATTTGACATGACTACAAAACGAAGAAGGCTAAGTGAATAAAATTTGGCTCATAGAGTTACTAAAAGTGTAGGTATGTATCAAATTTGAAACTAAATCTGTTAATAATATAATCTGTCGTTCTGCTTTTTCACAAACATGTAAAATGTGATTTTTCAAAAGTGTAATGACTTAAATAAGGAATATGATGCCTCATCTCAACAAATAAAAACACAAATTACAATAATAACTACAAAAGGATTTTTTTGATTAATGATTGAGTGGAAGCTTCTGACTCGTTGTGTAGTCATAAAACATAAAAATGTTAACAGAAAACAGAAAAATGCTTTCAGATCTCTCAAAATGAAAGTGTGCTTTTGATGTCTGCCATAGCAAGGGCTATGCTCACTATGATATCTGTTATATCCATTGGCAACACATAAACAAATGATATAATATGACCTTAAGAAAGTGCCACACGGATTCAGATTCGGTGAACTTTGTGGCCATGTAGTGGGTTGCGCATGTCCATTCCTCTTCCTTGAGTATGTAACGTCGAGATGATACCCCTTTTGGGAAAATATGCAGGGATACCATCCTATCCTACATGAGCCATATGCGCTGCGACCAGCAGCACATTGCAACATTTCCTGGAGGACATGTTACAGAAAGACAAGGTATATTGATTCATTAAGGATAGTAAGGCAGTAAGTTGATTCGAAGAGACAATTGCCGACGATTCCTGACCGCACGTTGATACTAAACCTCTGTGGAAATTTCCACACACTATGATGGGTGCTATCCATTGGCCCACATGTGCGAATTATGTGTGCTGGAAGTGTCTTCTGGAATCAGAATCTGCGTGTGGTTTTGGCGATTCTCACCCTCTCAGACAGGTTTGCCTCATGATGTCTTTCAATAATAGAAAATCCCTTTTTTATTCTTCAATTCATTAAAAAGGAATAGAACTTAAAACTGCTTTCATAAGTTAGATTTCATTATTTTTCTCATTTTTTTACCCAAATTTCTTCATTAATTTCTATTTCAAATATTTATTCTTTCATGACAGTCTCCATTATTTTTACTTTCTCGTATAGGAAATATCGAGGGAAGAATTTATTGTAATCGCCACGAAAATTCGAACTCGAAATTGTGACGAATCTCTACGTTTCAGACTTCTCTGATTACAAAAAAACATATTTTTGGACTAATACCTCTCTTTCTGTCGGTATGTGAACGCGAGAATTCCAAAACATTTCAAGCTAGACGGATGAAATCTGGTATATAGTCTTAGCATTAAATCTGTGGATACCTATCAAATTATGAACGAAATCTATTCTGAGATGCAAATGAATACAATAACTATAAAATATAATAAGCTAGATTGGTAAAATTTGGTATACAGATACAGAATCCATAATGTAAATAGGTATCAAATTCTGGACTGAATCTGTGTATGGATGATCGTCTGCCATTCCCTACTTTATATCCTTACCCAGAGCCCACCAGAGAGAAAAGGTAACAATATTAGAGAAAATATTGAAAGAAATAATCCATCTGGTTTCCTTTTGTATTAACAAATATAAATCTTTATTTTCAAACAGAAAAAAAAAATTCGATGTTTGGACTAATTTAATGGAATACTGAAAAATTCTGTAATCGGCTTGTTGTCACGTCACTTTTTTCCTTCAGATTCTGTCTATAACTAGAAAAAAATATTTATTTTTCATGTATTTATTATTTATGCATGAATTTAAGTTGCAAATTTGCAAAATGGACGTCTCTTATGAAATATTGCTAATTAATAACTCTTTTTGGTTCACTGAATATTTTACGCCAATTAATTTATGAATGTGAAGCACGAATTTGATAAATGGGAAAAAAATACATGACATTTTTCCTCTTTTACTAAATTCTCTTTTTTAAAAAAAATTAACTGAAATTCCAGTTTATTTCGCATAGGAAAAAATTTGTAAACCGAAATAAAAGAAATTTAATTAGACAGTAAAAATGTAATCTTTTTATTTTGGTATTTTATTATGCACGATTTCTATTCTTTCCTAAGCATAGACGAACCATTAAAAAAAAGCGTAGAAAAAATGGGTTTATTACCAAAAATTATGCACAAACTTGATTACTTTTCGATGTAATGAATGTAAATCTTTACACCTGGTTTCCGATTCCTTTTACAAAAAATATTGCAGCCGATAATAGACTTTAAAAGTCTTTTGAAGCTCCTCATTCATTTGAAGTTCGTTGAATTTCTTTTTAAAGAAAAAGTATGGCGCATGAATATCTGACTGTTCAC
>JAPMOR010122741.1:27613-38694 GCA_026543865.1 Argiope aurantia
AGGAAATTTGATCCATCGATTGAAAGCCTGAATCTTCACGCCGATTATGTCAGAAAGTAATCATGACTATACATAATTGATGGTAATAAATTTAGTTAGTTCACTATTCTTCTCTTTTTTATGACCCATTAAATCTTGGAAAAGGAAACAGCTCTCGTATTTACTTAGAAGAAAAATTATTATTATTTATTTATAACATTATTATTATTCAACTTCTTCTGCAAAAGAACCTGCGTAATATTCTTTATAGAGGTGAAAAAAATCTATTCTATATAGAGATCAAATTAAGTTAATATAACTTCCAGAAATATTTAATAATTAATGAATAATCAATCAATATAAAATAAAGGTTACTTTTCAAATATATGGAATAATTTTTTTTTCTCATTTGCAGCACTCATAAGAGTATGAGAAGGAGCCCCCATTCCCAAGCCAAGCCCACCCTGGAGTCCCCCATCTGTTAATAGCAAGACAGTGATATCGAAAACGTTCATCTTAGAGTATTGAAAGTGGAAAAATCACATCTGGAACGCGATTTCCTGTCGGAAGTGGCAATGCCGCTGACATCTAAGAAGGAGAATAAGGAGAAGGAAAAGGAGAAGGAAAAAGAGACCAAGGAGGAAAAGTCTATGGAATGTGAGTACATCTAAAGTCTCTTTTTTTCTTGTTGAATTTCATACATGGATTATTTTTAGTCTTGGAGTATAAAGCATAATATAAAATATCTGAATCACGAAGATAAAGGATCATATGAAACAATATAGACTTGAGTATCATATAAGAGAGTATTCGAAATTAAGAAAAAGAAATACAGTGCACTCCCGAGTATCCGGTTCGTGACTATCCGGCTTCCGTACTATCCGGCCTAGTTTTCTTTTATCGTCATGAAATGAGGAAGGCAAGTTGTTACAGAAGCAGTCAACTGTTAAAGACTTGCTGAAAGCTGTAAGGACTGTAACTTAAGGAATCAAAATTAAAACTGTAAATTTCGACTCTTATCCTAAGGTTACCTTTCCTTCTCTCTGTAATCCTTTATTAGTGAAAAATAAAATCAGTTTGAGCCAATTTTCTTAAGAATTAGGCCTAAGATTTACTTTACCGTTTTGTTTATACTTCCTGCATTTAAGTTAAGCATGACAGATTTTTATGTTAAAATGTGAACAGTTTATATCCTTTAACTTATTATTCTCTGATAAATTCATGAAACGTGAAGTACAGTATATAAACCTATATTAATTCCCAGTACAGAGCCTTCTGTTTTAACTTGACACGTTACCGGCAACAACACACACGCGGCATTCACATTGCGATAAATGGAAGGCTTCATACTCAATAAGGAGAGAGAAAAGACGCATTAGAACACTGAATTTTGGATAGAAACTTTGTCTTCTGGTATTGGTGGGTAAAGAAATGAATTCACAGTATTCCGGTTTATCCGGCTTTTTTTTTTTTTTTTTTTTTTTTGTTATTCGGCCAGTCCTTCAGCCAGGCCGGATATTCGGGAATGTACTGTATTACATGAAAAATGAGAATAGCAAGTAAAATGGGGTCCAAAATCACGAATAAAAGTATCTCAGTGAATATCACTTAAAACGAAACCCAAAATCACGCAAATAGAATAACACACGAAAAACAATATCGAGGGTGGTGCAGAAATTCAGAGAAACTAATGTCAGAAGGAAGATATTAAGAGTATCACATTTTATTATATTCAAGTTAAAATGCCTCCTTATCCTTTAGTTCTCATTCGCTTACGTGTTTACGTGTCAAGGATTCTAATAGCATAATGCATTTATTTTCTGCGGAACATTTGAGATAATGTTCTGATATGGATTTCAAAAGAAATCGTCAATATTTCTTTAATGTCAAGGTAATAACGAAGGATTTTTCTGTAAAAGGTTTTCGCTGTAATCATTTTTTCTGAGAGGTGAATTGGGTATTAGGGGTTTTTATAACTTAAAGTTATATTCGTGTTATTTTTTAAGGATAAGAAATAATTTGTGTGCCTATTTGAAAATCAATACATAGATTGCTTTACTTTAATGTTTATTTATTATTTTTTTAATGGAAAGTATATAATTAATTTATTGTCTTTAACTAATTCAAATTTTTTGAAATAGTTGACATTCTTTATCAGGTTGCAAGTAATTTTATAATTGATTAAGTTCAGTAAGATTATCATCCTGTTTTAAGAAGCACTTTAGAATGAGTCATGCTTGGATCGGTAAACGCTTTCTCCATTATTTCATATCAATAGAAAAATTTCTGATCCCGCCACTTTAGAGCACACCAATCTCACATACACTCACACGGGAATCCTGTCTGGAACTCAAGACTTTGCAAATAGCGATGAAATAATTAACATTACCTTTTTTTATTATTCTATAAAGCCTATTCTTATCAAAGAATAGGTTTTAATAGTTATTTAGCAAAAAAAGCAAAAAAAAATGTTTAATGAAGGGGGAAAAAATCCCTTCTAGAATGTATCGATAGTTAATAACTACGAGGGTTATACCAAGGAAAGCTCACAAAAGAATACCGCTTAATTGTCTCATCCGAACTCACAAACACGGTAATTTTTATAGTTGTATGGAAACAATAGTCTTCTCGGCGGTGAATAGCATTCTAAATACAAGAAACAGTCCTACATGTAAATAGTGAAATATTTTTGGTAACATTGCGAAAAAAAACTGGAATTAACTCCTGTGACTTACCAAGAAATGTTCAATATGGTGTTTATCGTTTTTGAAATAATTATTTTCTTTTACCTAAAAGGAAAAGGGAAGAAAGACCAAGTGTATGCAGTTAAAATATTAGTCTATTCTGATCAGTGATTCTTAATTTGATTTTAATTATAATGAAAGTGACAAAATTAGAATTAATATACAAAACTTCATGTTATCATATGTTATTTTACTTAAAGGCTGAGGAAAATTTATATGATAGAAAAAACGATCAGATATGAGAGATGTAAGATCATACTGTTTCGTATAAACTCTGAGACTAATTTGCTAGTAAAATCTGTATTCAGGTGTAAATTTAGTATTTGTCCTTGTAATTTGTAGCAAATCTTTTTGGAGAATATTTAAATTCAACTGTATATTTCCATTGTAATATATTTACAAACTTAATGATATTATGGTTTGATGTTTATCTTTTATCTATTGTCTTATAATATTTTGCTTTGGTTATATTCAGCTTTGACTGCTTAGATTGGATTTAAATTTTTGAAATAATATTTTTTACTAAATTAGTATTCTTGTTTTTTTAATGGCTAAATTTATTGTCAGTGTTTTGTAAATACTAATTCTTGACTTCAAAAAACGTCAATTTTTCATGATCCTCTAGTCATAATATATCAATAAAAGGACTAAAGTCAGATTCCTCATAGAAAAACAATCCCTAGTTGAAACCCTACTTGAAGGTGATCCTTGATAAAGTTTTCAGACCGAATTCATCCTTTCTTACATTTTTCTATTCCACTTTATTCTATTTTATGCAATATAAATTAAGGTTGTTTCTGGTTTCGTTAGTTTCATTTTTGTTTTAGATCTAGTGGTATTGCCGTGCTCAAAATATAAGATATCTTCCTGTTTAAGTTTTTTGCTTAGAAAATATTTTTTTAAATTAGTTTCATAAAATATTCCTTTTAAATTTACGATTTGCATTTCTTTGCCTATTCTCTTAATAATTACATTTACATGTAGGATAATAGATTAAAACAAATTACAGTAAAAGTGGAGATTTCACAATTTCGTAAATTATTGGCTGTTCCTTCAGATGCCGAGCTGTTTTACTTAAATACTTAAGAAATATTAATTTTTTTTAGTAAAAGTGAAAAAATTACTATTTATCAATAGTATAATACTATATTATTGATAAATTATTATAATACATCAATATTAACGTTGCGAGCGTCATTATAAATAATGCTCTGTAAGGAAAAATGCATAGCATGCAGAATAACAAATTAACACATCTTACAGTCCAAGTTGTGATTCTGAAATGCCTTAAAATAAGAAAGGATACAATTTTACTCTTAAATAGTTATTTGGCAAAAAAATAAAAAGAATTATTTGATGAAAGAAAAAATTAATTCTAGAATTTATCAATAGTCATTAACTATGAGCGTCATAAGCTCACAAAGGAAATACCACTTAAAATAGAATTCTCACATACGAGCTCACCAAACGCGGTAATTTTTATAGCTGTTTGAAAACAATAGTCTTCTCGGTGGTAAAGGGCATTCTAGATATAAGAAACAGTCCTACATGAGAACAGTGAAATGTTCTTGGTAATATCGTGAAAAAAAAATCATGAAACTAACTCCTATGAATTCCCAAGAAATGCTCAATATGGTGTTTACCGTTTTCCAGATAATTATTTTCCTTCCCCTAAAAGGAAAAAAGAAGAAAGAAAACTCTATTTTACCAAGTGTAAGCAGGTAAAATATTAGCCTTTTCTGATCAGTGATTCCTAATTTAATTTTAATTATAATAAAAGTGACAAATTCCAATCAATATACAAAACTTTGTAAAATTGATTTAAGATATAAAAAAGTGAAATATGAGAGATGTAAGATCTTAAAGAAAGAAAGAAATTCTAATAATTTTTAAAAAGTGTCAAAAACATTTTTTAATAGATTTCTTTTCCTTCTGAGGTACAAATTAAAAAGAAAAAATTATCTCCACTAAAAATAATGTGAGTGTCTTGATTTTCTACAAGTTAGATCGTTAGACTTAGACCTAAAAAAATCGGCACCGGTGTACTTTAGAAGATAGAAAAATGCACGCCTGGATGATTTTAAAAACATTTTTATTAATTAAGAATTAGAAAAACTTTTGAAATTTTTTCACCAAATATTCGAAAATATAAAGGCGGGTGTTTTTTAATATTGTCTTAAAAATTCAAAAAATATGTTTTTTCAATGCTAATAATCTGTCATACAATTTTTCTATTTTTAATTAATTTTTTAAAAAATATTTCAATTTTATTTTACAGCAATATATTTTTCTATTATAATGAAACTTAGATGGTTTTCATTGTTGTGTCAAATATTTCATATAGGATTTTTTTTCCTATTGCTGTTAATGAGGATATGAATTTCTGCATTATTTTTTCATGTGTGTGTTGAATAACTTTTTAAAACATGCTTTTAATATAACTTTTCAAAAAAAATTAATATTCACAACTAAAAGTTTAAAATTAGAAGTAAGCGATGATAATTTTTTGAACTACAAAAGGTATTCCATCGCTCTGTTAAGCTTAGAATTGTCTTTTTGTCAAAATATATTGAAGTTTTTTTTTTTTTTTTTTTTTTTTTTTGTTGAATCAGAGAATTTTTTATTGAATGATCTTCTGAGATGTTACCATGATTATTAAATTAGTTCATACGCAAGTTTTAATGATGAAAAAAAATTATTTCAGTTCTTACATTTTTAATAAATATGTTTAATTTCATCAAGAAAGTTATGAAATTAATCATTTCCGTTTCAAATTTCAGGGCAGACCACAAATAAATTCGGGTAACACAGTAAACAGATCTGTGAAAGGCTCCTAAATTTGTTCGAAATTAATGATTTTCCTTTGAATCATTAAAAAATAATAACAGCAGTTGAATCTTAATTAGAAACAAGATTCTATTTGTTTGTCTCCAGACTTCAAACGAATCTCAGAAACTAGCTGTTTTCAAAAATTGTCTGTATTTAAAGGAATCAAAGCTGTCGCAAAGAGTTTTAGTTTGTATAGATAATTTTATTAAAATATGTTCAATTCTCTACAAAAGTGTCTTTTCCTTGATATAGGGAACTGGAGGGTAAATGTCTTTTCTCCCTATTGAAAAATCGGTTATTGTTAGTAATTCAACTTTGCTGCTTCGAATATTTTCTTCCTTTATTTTGTTACTTCTGGGAAAGTCTATCAGGATTATTTTACTTCCAGAAAGCAACTCCGCTCTAAGAAAAGAATAATAATGAAAAAATGGACAATATGGATCTGAAAGTGAATTAAACCAGCGGGAATAGTATTGATAAAACTTTCTCGCATTTCTCAAGTAAAGGTGTTGTCTCAGAAAAAATCTTACAAGGAATTGGCGTACAACAGATACGAAATATTAGTCTTATGCGTGAATTTAACATCTTTACTGAATCTATTGTTGATCATTGGCGAATGTTTTGGTGACTTATCCTAGGCACGCGGTTAATAGTATGCGAAAAACGAATTTGTATTTTAGATGCGTTTTCTCCAACTGATTGAAACAAAAATTTAATACCGAATTACATTTGTAGACACAAAATCTCATACCAAATTTGATATATTTATATCACTGCGTTTTTGAGGTATCGAGTTTACATGTTTTTGAAAGTATTGATCAACAGATGGTCAACCTCTCATTGGATTTCGCTCAAAATTTGATGATGTTTACATTACGGATTTTAAATATTAAATGTGTTCCAGATTTTTCCGCCTGATTCCCTTCGTTTTGTAATTACCGTGTTAAGTTGCATTTGAACAGCCGGAAAGACAGACTTCCTCCGAACGGATTGTGTTCAAAATTTGACGGAAGTCTACAAATTTGATGTTAAGACCAATTTTCATCCTTCTAACTCAAGCCGCTTTTTACTTATCTTTCAGATAGACACATAGATGGGCATTTTCTAAAAGTGCTTTTTTTAACTCAGGAGGTCTAAAACGTAAAAATCCGTCAAAATTTCGAATTCTAATATTTTATTTATTTATTTATTTATTTTGTTGATTACAATACTTACTCTATACTACGTATACGAGAAAGTAAAAATATGAGAAAAAAATCCTAAAAAAATGTTCTGAAACGGCTACGTTGCTTGATTTAAATGTTATTAATTTTGACTGCATTCTTTATTGATTGAATTTTAGCACAAATCATATTGGAAGAAATTTGTTCATTCGCTTAAGGGCTGGCCTAAGATGAGGGTGATATACCATGTTAATTCTCTTGAGTTTTGCCTTCTAAAATATCTATTTAACGATTTGTTATACCTCTTTGTTCTTCTTCTTTAAATCTGGTGAAATGCCATTTCTTTCATTTTGAAAATTGAGTGTTACTATTTTGAAAATCGTTTTTGTCATAACCTTCATTAGAATCGTTCACAAACATATAGCCCAATTCCTATTTTAAAAAACTTAGTTTTGTCATTTGGAATTTCAAATACAAAAAAAATCCTTTATTGAGGCTTCTATAAAATGCAGAAGAGAATAAAATCTCGAAAAACAATATGGATACCACGATAAAATAATTTCTGCTTTATGTAGATTCAATATTTTGCTAAAACTTCTTTTATATATCTCCTATAATTACCGATATTTTTAAAAAATAGCTTAAAAGATTTAATGAGAAATAATGAGCGAATACACCTAGATGCACATTCAAAAATTTTAGTTTCTACAATTATATTTAGCGGGAAAACATGTTGCGCCATCTAGGTAACTAAAGATAAAACATTTTCAAGTGGTTTGATTCTAGGAATGGAATACGCGCTTTTTCAGCACATTTTATTCCAGTGATAATTTTTAAGCTTCTAATGAGATGTGTATGTCCCGTTAATAATCAAAAGTTTAAATTTATTACCTTAAATTTTCCGTTAATTTCTATTAAATTTTAAATTCAGATATTTGAATTACTCTATAAATAAGATTCTATCCCTAATAGCGCAAAATTCACAACATTTTTATGATGTTCTACGATATTGTCCGGTATTCAAGATATCGAATAAAATCGGGAAGATGTTCAATATTTTATGCGAAAAGGATCCATTCTAAGGCTTAGAGTCAGAAGAATTTTTTTTTCCGGGGGAGGGGAGGGGGGCAAGATTTTGCGAACCTACAGCATTGGTATCGATTCTGATCCATTTTCTTGGCCTTGGGGGTTCCATATCCGAAGAAGAGCTTTGAAATATAATGCTTCTGTTATCAGACGAGGCTAGTTCAATTTTTTTCTATTTCGGTCGCTTTTAAAATGTTTCCACGACCATTTTGAGAGTTTTGAAATCCGGATTTCGGATCAAGGGTTGCCTGAACACCATTTTAATCATGTTGAGATGCATTTTAATTAATAAATAAAATGAATAAAAACAGCTTTTATAAACATTCATTCAAAAAGGTGTTAGAATATTTTCAATTTTAATTGTTTTTCCTCTTTAAATTTATAAAACTCTTGCACATTAAAAAGTGAATACAAAATCCATTATGAAATTCCTTCTTTACAAAAGTTAAGCAAACAAATGTAAATACAAAAAAAAAATGTAATCAGCTATCGCAAATTTCAAGTTATCATGTAAGAGCATTATTTTTTTTAAGTCACGTGTTAATAATTCGATTAAAAAAAAACAGCATCATATTCTCACATGACGCATATTTCGCAATCACCAGCATTTAGAAAAGTGATGGGGAGTTTTTTCCGTCTCAAAATTATTCTGTCATCAAAAAAATTTTTGCCCGACAAAAAAATTGAAAATTTAGAAAAAAAATGTATTATTATCATATAACTTTCGATACCTCCCTCACTCTTTCGCGTTGATTCCCATTTTCTTCTTTTTGCTTCTTCGGACGATAACTTCTTACAACTCTGCTCTTTATTTTCTTTTCGTGCTTCAAAACCCCAAACCAAAACAACATCATGCTCTCACATGATAGAAGTGCATCATAAGTAAGAAAAGGCTAAATTAACAGAAGCATTGGAAATAAGTAAAGTGAAAGATATAATTTGATATAAATGTTCTTCTGGACATGAAGAATTATTTTGTGTGCAGGATTTTTTTTTATTATATTCTCTTAATTGATTTTTTTATAAACAAAAATAAAATGTCTAAAAATAATATAAAGACATTATCAAACTTCTTTTTCTAATATCATTTGGTTCTTTGTATTTGTTTGAAATTACAATGACTTAATTTTTTAATTATTCTATCCATCACGCAAATTTTCATATTTTATATTGTTGATAGATTCGTTTTTATTGCCTTATTTAATTTGATTCCTTCCATGTTTGTGAGAGATAATCTTTGAAGCAATTTATTGCTCGCTTCCTCTTGTGCAATAAAATTGTAATATAAAATTGTGTACGCCTGCCTGCTCTCTATAAGAATACACTACTTTGAATTTTTCAGAACTCTTTCTGCAAAATTCAACCCTGTGACAGATTTTTTTTTCAAAATTTAATAAGATCTGCGCTTCAGATAGGAAAACTGTGAACCATATTTATTTATGTGGCTCTTTACATTTTACAGTTATCAATTTCGTTTGTACTCGAACATCCATATAGATAGATTTCTTCAGAAAATTTTGGTGTGTTTGAGTTATCATTTTCCTAGACAGATAGGCAGATGGACAAGCAGACAGACATAATGCCAAGAATGTGTTTTTTGAACTCTGGGTAGTCTCGATTTCGAATTTTTTTTTTTTATGTTTTCAATGTTTTCTCTATATTTTGTACGCAAGAATTCAAAACACTTTTAGCAAATTTTTAAAAAGTAAAAAAAAATATCTTTTAATAGAAAATGTGAAGACTAAATCAAAATGAATAAAAGGAAAAGGCTTTTTTTAACAATGCGAAAAGAAAATTAAACCACAATGAATATCATAAAGATGAAATTCATTAACTTTTATTAAAACTCAAATATATACTGCTGTGACACTAACAAGCACTTGTTCTAATCATCTCAGATGAGGAAATTTGTGTTTAGCGATTGTCATTAACAATTACATACATTATTAAACAATTTCCTTTGTCGAAACAGCCTAAATTATGATGAGATAATCTAACGGGTTTTGTGCAACAATAATGCTTCTCGATATTATTATCTTGTAATTCTTGTTAAAACCTGATGGTGTGGTCTCCGCAAAACTTTTTTGCATACTCTCTAATAGTCATGTCAAAGAGCGCTTGCATGGCATTGGCAAATAATAGTTACGGAATATTATATTTTGGCAGGAACTAAGCATTTTTATTGCATCTGTCGTGTTTTCCATCGCGGGTTATTTGGCGATGAATGTCTGGCATGTGTTAAGAGTACCCAAAAATCGAATTAGTACTTTAGGTACGTTTTTCTCTATCAGCTGAAATACAAATCAGCTGATACAAAACTGCATTTGTAGTCACAAAATTTCATACCAAATATAATATATTTAAGTCACTGCATTTTTGAACTATCGCGTTTACATGTTTCTGAAAGTACAGACCGACAGACAGTCAATTCCTTGTTGAATTTGGCTCAAAAGTTGATAGGTGTCTAAACTATACATATTAAATGTGTGTATCGAATTTCATCTATCCAGCTCACTTCGCTTTGTAGTTTCGTGTGAACTTTTATTCGAGCAGCCGGACAGACAGACTTCCTCTGAACAAATTTTACTCAAAATTTGATAGAAATCTGTGAATTTGGTGTCAAGATCGTACACCAAATTTCAACCGCCTAGATCAAAGCGTTTTTAAATTATCTCTTTCACAGACAGACAGACAGATGGACATTTTCCAAAAATGTGTTTTTTGAACTCACCGAGATCTAAAACGTGGAGATTCGTCAAAATCTCGAGTTCGAATTATTTGACGATTACTATACTTGCTCTATACTACACACACGAGAAAGTCAAATGTTATACAAACTTCATATTCCTCATATGCCTTTTTATTATTCTGACGATTGATACTGTCTGCTCGTACTGTTTTTGTTTTTTTTTTTGAGTCTGTTGATGCAATAAAAAATATTGACTATGAAACCTAAAAGGATTTTAAGTAAATGATTTTAAATCGTACTTAAAAAATCATGTTACATCATAAAACATGTTAGCAAAAATACATTTCAGCTGGGGGAGATTGCCTTAAGAAATAAATAATAAATATTGATCAATTAATTAATGTCTTTGAGTTCAAATCGATTTTAAGGTACCTTTGAGTTTGTCGCCAGTATTTCTAATAGTACACTGGTGTGCAAAACTTAAGCAACAGGTATGTTTTTTGCCATAACTTCACGAGAAATCATCTGAGAGACATGAAATTCAGAAATGAGATACAGCATTTTGTTCTGAAAGAATGACGAAAGCATAGT
>JAPMOR010122741.1:38704-60375 GCA_026543865.1 Argiope aurantia
ACTATGCTTTCGTCATTCTTTCAGAACAAAATGCTGTATCTCATTTCTGAATTTCCTGTCTCTCAGATGATTTCTCTTGAAGTTATGGCAAAAAACATACCTGTTGCTTAAGTTTTGCACACCAGTGTATTTTCTTCTTCACAGTATAAAGACCATGGGTGTACAAAAGCGAGGAGGCTAAAAACCTAAGGTGACCAGCTGTTTAACTTTTAAGATGAGTGTTTTCTCTGAAATTAATAATAGTAAAATAAGTTGCGTCTGGTATGAAAAGAGCTTGGCACCATCGCTTCTTATTACATGCAAACCAATAATAATAATAAAAATGTTCGCATCATCAGATATGAAACGCATTCTATTGAGGGAGATGTTTAAAGTCAACTGTAGTAAACAATTTGTTTTGCTTTATTCTAAATCATTTTCAGATCTTGTAAATTATATTTAGGCATGATTTCAAAAACAGAAGTGGAACCTTCTAAAACATTTTGAATATGAATAGCGCCAGTTGTTAAGAACTAATTAGGTAATTAATATTTATTTTTAGCGTGACCTCAGGGCTCCACTTCAATTAATCTAATCATGCATGGCTCCGTCTTTTAATTATACTGATCCTCTGCGTATTGTTTTGAAAGATCCATTAATCGAATTCGTAGAACAGATTCAGAAAGGAGGAATCATTTGCATATTTATAAACATCAATGGAGAAGCTTTTATTCGAAGAAAATTAATTAAGGAAGTGATTGCGCGGACTACGGAACTCTCTTTGATTTCAAAAATGCTGTCTTTCTAAAACTCTGTTGAATTTTTCCAGTTCATTCATTTAGCTTGTCAAATTTGCAGTAGAAATTTTATAAAAATTCTCTCTCTCTTTCTCTCTGCGCTTAATAGTGTCTGGTTATTTTTAACAATTCAAAAAGTTATTGAATTATTAATATTTTAATCTTTTTTCGATTTAATTAAATTTAAAATCTTGCTTTGCAAACTGAAATTTAATTTGTGAACGGTATCTAAAAAACATTTTGCGATTCCTTGAATATTGCTCCTGGATAGATCGCTTTTTCAGAAAAAGATATCTTGCCTTCTTTCTTATTGACAGGTATTTTTGTATTATCTGATTTTAAAAAACTTGTAGGTCTCTATTTTCAGATAAAGAAACACAACACCGTTAGAATATGCGCCAAAAGGCGTTGATTTCGCCAAAGTAAGGGTGAATTAGAAGAAGAGATGTTACATTTATCTATCAATACAATTAATACCGATCGTCAGCTGAATTAGGTACAGTAGCAGCTGTGTGTAATCGGTAAACTTACGCTATCCACAAGATCAATGAATGCACCAGTTTTGAATCAAAATAAACTAGTTCCAACCGCCTTTGACGACAACTTGTTCATCCAGATTATTTTCATTTTATGCTGTTAAACTATTAATATATAGTACAATTTTTTTTTAATTTCATCTTGTTATTCGATGACAGAAAAACGTGAATTTAATTGAATCGATAGGTTTCAAATTACTGTTAGAACAAATCAAAAATGTGTATATGAATTATATTATGAAATATAAACGGGAGTCCTATTTCGGAATTAATGCCAAAAAAAACATATTTTAATTTTAATTTTAATATTGGAGATTGAATGTTTCGATGGGTAAGTTGGAATTTAAATTGTTAGATTGTGTATTAAAATTAAATTAAGTTAAGTCTATTAAAAATAAATAAAAATTGGACAAAAATTAAATTAATATAATGAAAATGGCATTTTTTTTAATTTTAGTTTTATGATAATGCAAACATCATTTTTGCTAGATACTGAATGATATGGTTAACATTTTCATAAGTAAGTCATTTCGATTCTTAATCTGGGAACTTTTAAGTCTATTTTTGCTCTAGATTAAACTTTCTGCTTGATGTCTATTTTTTTTTCTTGTTTTCTTTGAATGAATAGAGTTTTAGAACCCTCTACAGAATACTGCTAATAATAATTTGCAGTTCCTTTATTTTGCAAAACGCTTACTTAAATGTAGCTGAAAAAATTTTAATGAAGAAATCTGAACCTCTTTTCTAAGAATATGTTTATATTTGATTGTTATCATTCGGCAATAAATAATAAAAGCGATTCCTGTACCACGTCCGTGTTAGAATTTTATATAGAGAGATAGTTCAAACAAACAGGGGAAGATAGGGGGAAAAAACGCATATGTTGGAACGAAAGCCAAGAACTAACAAAGAACTTAGTCACTGCCTCTGGGGTATAAAATCGTCTAAAAGTGATTGGTAAGAAGGAACAGTCATATATCTATTTGCCTTGAATATTGGAACTTTCCCAGTTATAATTTGGATTATTTTCTATGTTTTCTGATTTATATATTCATTTTACAAAAATAATCACACGACAAACATAACTATGTATGTCATCTAACTGCATACTATCTTTCGTTGAGCTTGGAATCAAGCTAGTTTTTCCTCCTGAATGACGTATAAAGGATTCCAAAATTCAACTGGTGTTGCAGGACAAAATTATTTCGGATTCTGTAATTTGTTCTCTTTGCTAACTACATTTTATGGATTTAATTACTTCATTGTTCTAAAAAATAGTTTGCAATGATTTAAAAATTTCTTTCGTATAATGACATGGAAGATTGTGTGAGTTTCTAGCTGTGATCAAAATAACATTCTAAAGTTATGGTATTTATAGTACGCGGTGCCGTCTCTTAATAGCAAAATGTTAATACTAAAATCGTTCTAAACTCTTTTTAGATCAGATAGTAGAACCTAAAACTTTTGAATTTAGCATATAGTTATGTGTTAGGTCATAAGAAACAATGGTAAGAAAGATCTTTCAAAGTTTTCATTATATTTTTTAATTGAATCTTTAGCGTTTTTCCTCGGTTTCTCAATTTCTACAAGGTTGAAAAAATATTAAGCAATTTCTAAGTATAAGTACGAAATTCTCCCTTTCTATGCTCTAATATTTCAAAGCTTTTAAAAATCAACAACCTCATTCCACCATGCAAAAAACATCAAATTAAAATTCTTTCACGCTTTGCTTAAAATTTTAGATTAAAACCTAAAAATTTAAATAATTAAATAAAAATTTAGAAGAATGAAGATCAAAATAATTAAAGTAGAAAAATGTGTTCATCTGCACTTAATTAAATATCTCGCCTAGACGCGTGACAATGGATGCTATGTTGTTTTCTAATTCGTGGCTCAATGAATTCGGTAATTAATCAAGTTAAGGTGCCGGAACCTTTTTATACAAGTTCCTTTAAATACTTTAGAGGAGTTAATAAAAGGTATTATCGTCTAGAACTACGGTTTAAAATGTATTTTGAAATCGAAAAGAGGTATCTTCACATTGGCAATTGTGTTTCTGTATTTCTCAAACAAATTCAATAAAATATTTTAACCTTTCCGAGAATTATTCAAAGAATAATTTTAAAAAATTCTAATTAGAACAAATCTCAACCAAAAAAGTTGTATTGCTATGCACTCCAGGGCATTCAGATATTGCTTGGAATGTAGGCTGATTATTTCACAAATTCGACCACAGAGTCGTACCCATACTTTGAATGAATTGTTGTTGAAAATATAAACTCTTATTATCAAAAAACCTAACTTCAAAATATGCACCAATTTTTTTTTTAAATAGCAAGTACCAAAACGCTCAAAGCGATATTCCAATTATTCTTTTTCTTTTATCACATGGCTTAAAAATAGAAGAAAAGATGTGATAACAATACGTCTTATTACGCCGATGATCCCCCTGGTGTGATGGGGAAGCTTGGAGAAGAGGGTACCAGTTCAAGTCTCGTCCTCGTAATCTGACCGTGGTTCAAAATTTCGAGGTTCATCCCCAATTTCCCTAATGCTGCTTTAAAACGGGACAATAATATAACTAAACTAAACTACACGGATGATCATCAACTCAACTCTATTTAATAAATGTGGTTTTTATAATAACCCTGACTGTCTCTCTTGTAATCAAGAACATAACATTGAACATATTCTCTTGTATTGCTCGAATTATTCAATTCAAAGAATAAACTTTTTTAGCAAGATTACTTTTGATCATCAAAACATTTCGTCTCTTAAAGTTTTGTTTCATAAAAACTCTTTTCCATTAGCGTTTTATCTACAAATTTTTCTTAGTTCCTTAAATCTTTTCGATATTTATTAAGTGTTTCTCTCTGTAAAAAGGAATGACAGCCTTTGCTTCTAAACATTCAAATTTATTCATTTCAATAATAATGATCATTTATCCCTTCTCTCGTTATATTATCTCGATTACCTGGCAATTCATTTGTACAATATTCCATTTTTACCAACATTGGAATCAATTAAAAATCATAAATCTGAACTAACGGGAATGATCTCCCTGACATTTTTTGACCATACTCTGTTATAAATAGGCACTGGTGGGCATTTATTAAGGACGTATCACAATCGACTATACAGCGCATAAAAAAGTAAGCGTGGTTGGATGCAATGTGAAATAAAATAATGTCGGAATGTTTGGACATCACAATAACGATCATTTGTGCATTGAAATCCAGAAAGATCTAAAAATTGTTAAATAGTCATTTTGAACTTAATACGTAAAAATGAAAAAATCAATCGGAACATTCTCCATACAAAATTTCAAACAAACATACTTTTCCCACCTTCATCAAATCGTAAAAAAATATATTCCACTCACCCTTCATCCATTCTGCCGGTTCGTTATCAAACCATTCTCAATTCAAAATTTCAAACAAGCCTCCTTTCCTAACTTCATCAACTCGTAAAAAAATATATATATGCATATTTAACTCACCCTTCATCCATTCTACAGGTTCGAAATACTCCCGACATAACAAATTATGTAGGGAACCAACCGTTATAACACCAAAAGAATTACGAGAACTGCGAAGAATTCCATTGCAGCTGTCTTTTAAAGTGAGAATGCAGACGATTTTTTTAAAGCGCATACTGACGATTAAAAATTGCAAAAGAATAAATATTTTCTGTTCGTATTCACATTAAAAAAAAGAAAGAAGAAAATAACTTTTAATCATAAGCTTAACTTTCTTTATTTAATAAATTTTAATTATAATAAAGAACAAAATTAAAATCTTTAATCGATATTTTTTTAATATTTTTAATTTAACATTTTTCATAATATAATTGTAGTTTATGTACAACTCAACCATTTCAAAAAGTAGTAAACAAAACAGCAGTACGGTTGCTATAAGAGGCATCCGATGGGTTGAAATATTGGCGACAAACAGCTGGTGCACACTAATCTTCACTTAGGCCAAATTCAGGCACAGCAAAATAATAGGCTTTAGATTTATCACCCATGTCAACCAAATCATCAATTAATTTTGGCTTAGCGGAAATTTTTAGTGTATATAACTGAAAATGTGGATAATTTTTGACTGCATATCGTAAAGTTAATAATAATTTTTTTTAAGTTTATAAGTTTTAACTTAAATGTCAGACTACTTTTAAAACAAATGCTGTCATACTTTGAGAAAATGATTTTAGAAAAGAATAGCAGTAGCAGTAACGAACCATTAATATATTAAAAAGGATTTCCAAATTATCAACAATTACTGAAATCGGAACCGGCAAAATTAATGAAAGGTGAGTGGAATATATATTTTTTTACGAGTTGATGAAGTTGGGAAAAGGATGTTTGTTTGAAATTTTGTATGGAGAATGTTCCGATTGCTTCTTTCTCAGTTCTTTTCTTTTGGTTATGTACAGTTCCTGTTGTCTACACAGTCCTTATGTTCAATGTGCTAGCGAAGCTACTAGGTTCCCGCTCCCGCTGCTAGCGAAGCCATAGGATGTTTTTTGTTTTGTTTTGTTTTTTTAATTAAAAAATTCTGCTCGGTACCTTCTACAGATGCCTTAGCGGGCAGTCTTAAAAAAACAATACACATCAGTAAAAAGTCCTAATTATATGGCGGGAAATGATAACAGTAACTGTTCCGCGGAAGTATTTGTTTATTTTGTACTCCAACTTTATTACCGACTTGGCATTGTTGGCGCAGCAAGGGGCAATTTCAATTTTGTGAATTTACTATAAAAAGAGTGCTGTAAAAATTTAATACCTTTAAGTATCGTGGCCAAAAAATGTGTTTTTGGCATATACTTTTGTCTGTCTTGTAATTATGCACAGTTTTTATTAAAATATATGCACATCTCTCAGTTTAATACCATATACTAATGTTTACCGCCAAATCCATTGTTGTTGTTTTTTCTGACGTCATGATGACGCGCAATTTCGAGTGAATTTCATTGGCTTGGATCAAGAATCATTTCATCAATTTGCTATCTTTAAAGTCTAGTTATATTGTATCGTATTATCATTGCCAAAATTCGCATTACAAATTACTAAGATTATTTATAATTATTATCTTAAGAATTCTTTCGGAAAATTAGCAAAATAAAATATTATTTTGATATTTTTAATAATTTAAACTGAGCCCATTTAATTATAGATTACGCTGAAACATTTTCATAAAGCATTTATTTTATTTCAATTTTCTTTTCAAATATCTAATATTAATCAGCGAAGAGACTCTGGCAAGAGCGCGCGTTACCGAAAAAAACAAATCCAATACTCTTCTCAAAAATCTAAATTAAAATCGACTATACTGTGTAGGATGTTTTGAATTCAAGTTTAAAATATTCTTTATCTAGAAAAAAACTCGGTAGCCTTTTTTTTTTCTTTGTTGGTTTTTTGATGGGGCAATCAAGTAGTTCTAAAGATATTCCAAAAGATGATAAAGGAGAAGAAAAAGGTGAGATTGTTAGAGAATTTCCTATATGTATTACAAAATGGTAACACCAATTATAGTTAGAAAAAAAAATATATTAGTGTTTTTATCTTTGGTGACTTTTCTTAGCTTTATTATCTTTCTCAGTTCAATTGGTTATGCATTTTTTTTATTCCTATTCTTTTTTCTTTTTTTTTTGCTTATTATTTTTTTCAGCTAATTTACATTTGCAAACGATTTTTGTCCATTTCATTTTTATATTGTAAACATTGCTAGTGATTTATTTATCGTATATATTTGTACTAATTATTGTTATTATTATTATTTTGCAAACGATTTTGCATATTTATTTGTTTTTACGTAAGTTTATTTAACGAAGAGTGGCACTATTTTGAATTTTGAGAGATTACTGAAGAAAATTATTTTAGAACTTCTTTGGTTCGAAAACAATAAAAGGAATGCAATTACTTTTTAAACATTTTTAAGAGATGAGGATACAGTATTTAATTTTCTGTTTTCAGTAAGTATCGTTTATAGGTTCATATTATTAAACATATTATACAGTGTCTCACAAAAGTAATGGGACACTTGAGCTTTACAAAAGGAAACTGTAATAAAATAAATTTTAAAAAAACATGTACAAATGTTTTGTGGGTGTGTTTCATACTTAAATTTAGTAACAATTATTACATAACATACATTTTGTCAAAATATTAAAATATTAATTTAATAAAAATACAATTGTTTAGAACGGAGCAAAAAATAGCTCACATAAGTGATGGGACACCATTGGATATGCAACAAAAATCGTCTGAAATAAGCAATAAAAATATTTTTGGTGTTTCTATTTTTACTAAAAAGCAATTGGCAATAATTTATAAAATCGTCTGCAGTATTTCTTTCCAGTTTGTTTCGGAATTTTTGTGTTTTTTGGCTCTGTGTAGCCATGAATGCTAAACGAAAAGAAACTTTGCCTGAAATTCGAAAATTAGTTATTAAATTGCATATTGAACGTGGAAAATCTATTAGAAAAACTGCTGAAACAGTTAACTTGAGTCCTTCAACTGTTTTCAATATCATTAAACGATATAAAAAGAATCATATTATTCAGGATAAAAGAAGACCTAGCCGACCATCAAAGCTATCCAATGGAATAAAGCGAATTATCGTTCGAAATATTAAAAAAAAATCCAAGAAAGTGTGCTTTTAAAGTTGCTGCTGATTTACAAGCATTATATGGAAGAATTGTTAATCCTGAGACTATTAGAAGGGTAATTCGATCTGCTGGATATCACGATAGAGTAGCCAGAAAAAAATTCTTCGTGAGTGAAAAGAATAGAAAACTCAGACTAGCTTTCGCAAAATCCAACATAAATAAGAATTCTGATTACTGGAATAAAGTTATATTTGCTGATGAGAGTAAATTTAATATATTTGGTTCTGATGGTAGAATCCTGGTGTGGAGAAAACCCAGGGAAGAATTTCGCAAACAGAACTTGGTGCCAACAGTAAAACATGGTGGTGGAGGAGTTATGGTATTGGGGGTGTATATCATCTGCTGGAGTTGGTAATCATGTTTATATTGACAGTATAATGGATCAGTACAAGTATATTGACATTTTAAAGCAAAATTTGAAATCTTCAGCACGAAAATTGAACCTTCATAACGATTTTAAATTTTACCAGGACAATGAGCCCAAGCACAATGCTTTGAACCTTAGACTCTGGCTGCCTTATAACTGTCCTGAAATAATAAAAACATCACCACAATTTCCAGACTTAAATCCCATAGAGAATATTTGGCAAGAATTGGAATCAAGAATTCGCAAACACACCATTTCTTCAAAACAACAATTAAAATCGGTGCTTCAAGAAGAATGGGGTAAAATCACTCCAGAAATCACAAAAAAATTAGTCGAATCCATCCCAAGAAGATTAAATCATGTTTTAAAAGTAAAAGGAAATCCAACAAAATATTAAAACCTTTTAAAAAGTAAAATTTTTGGATAAATATTTGATGGAAAAGTAAGTGTCCCATCACTTATGTGAGCCATTTTTTGATCCATTCTAAACAATTGTATTTTTATTAAATTAATATTTTAATATTTTGACAAAATGTATGTTATGTAATAATTGTTACTAACTTTAAATATGAAACACACCCAAAAAATTTTTGTATATGTTTATTTATTTATTTTATTACAGTTTCCTCTTGTAAAGCACAAGTGTCCCATCACTTTTGTGAGACACTGTATGTAGATTGTATTTTAACCAAAATTAGATGCATTTTTAGCATAGCAAATTCGAATGCACTTTTAGTAACTATTTTTTGCTTTTTTTTTTTTTACACATATTTCTATTTTTTTAAGTACTCCCGATAGGATTTTTAAGACTTTTTCTTTTCTTCTTTCTTTTTTTCATCAAAACGATCATTTTATATCGTTTTTTTTTTCTTTTGTTTATGTAAAAAGTAACTTTTTCTTAACTCCAAATTATTATTCCTCAAAAAGGACCATTTTGCATCTCTTCTATTTTTCTTTTGTTCAGGTAAAAAAGTAACTTTATCTAAATGGCAAATTAATATTCTTCAAAAAGGGCCATTTTAAATCTCTTCTGTCTTTCTTTTGTTTAGGTAGAAAGTAATTTTTTCTTAACGTCAAAATAATATTTATCAAAAAACACCATTTCATATCTATTCGGGGTTTTTTTTGTTTGTTTGTTTGTTTGTTTGTTTAAGTAAAAAGTAATTTTTTCTTAACTCCAAATTAATATTCATCAAAAAGGACCATTTTGCATTTCTTCCTTGATTAGGTAAAAACTAAAAGATGAAATTTAAAATCATAAATTCATATTTAATAAAATAAATTTTCCTATGGAAAGTCCTTTCACTGTTTAGCTAATTTACCTGGCTGTTTGGTACTGTTCTTTGACACTATGTTAATCAAATATGCATCAATACTTCGAAAATTAAATTGAGTTTGTATTTTAGGAAACTTTACTGAAAGCAATGATCTAAATTACTTTTTTAAGAAGAATCTGAATAGACAGGTATCTATAGATTCCAAATTATTCAATAAATATCAGTTAGTTATGCCATTATACCAACACGATTCGTTTTTGCTATAATAAAATGAAGACATACCCGACTCTTTGGTAAATTTATACTATGAGAGTTAGCTAAATAAGTGCTTAATTTTTGTGTTTAAAGACATTCAGTTTAATTTTTTACTTTTAAAAAGCTTTATGTTTGCTGCTAAAATTTGTAATTAAAATTTAGTAGCATTAAAAAATACCAGTAATTTATATATTAGTACTAATATCATTAGTTCTTGTCTAGCTCATGATGCCTAAATCACTTATGAATGGTCACTTATACATCACTGCCTTCCATTATATATCACAAAATAAAACTCCAGTGTATATAACAAATATTGCATCCATTGTATCCCTCCATTATATCAATTAATAAATCCTCATAACAAATTTAATTTAATCCTCATAACAGATTAAACAATTAACAAATCGTCATAACAAAATAAATCAATCCTCAGAACAGATAACTGGATGATTTTGAAATTCCATTCTCCAATTTATTTAAGAGACTGAGAAAAACCAAAGAAGCAGTTTCCAACAACTTCTCCTATTTAATTAATTTGTACTTCTATAAAAGCTCATGGCCCTTAGATGCATAGTCAATATTCGTCTTTCCTCACTACCCTCCCATTTCAAGAGATATCGCAAAATAAATCTTTGATTGATTTATATATTTTCCAGCTTAATAAGGGACTAATTTCTATGATTAATTTAACCATTTTTAAGCATTACTAATCAATCTAAGTGCTTTATCTTTATTGTGCAAATATAACTTTAAATGATACCGTTTTCTTATCATTTGCCTATCGAATTTGGTAGACATAATTAAATTTATACTACTAATACTACTTGAGCTGATTTGTTTGCTTTCGCGCCTGCTCTTTTAGTAACTTTCACTGAGAGAATGGACAAGAACGCGTGGCAGGGATTAATCGGCAAAAATGATATATTTTCTGTAAAAGTAATAAATCGCCAGAAAGTCATATTCAAAGATAAAATGTGACTATATTCGCCAGTGACATTTGAATAAATGTACCAGTGGCTTATATTTAACCTAAAAGTTCACCAAGCCATACGGTTTTTAAAAAAAACTGTTTGATAATTAAAAGGAACTTTATTTCAAACAAGAACTGTAAATCAAACAAGAACTGTAAAAGAACTTTATAGTTATTTTTAACTATAATTTAAAATTAATGAAGCTTTTTCTAATTTTTATTGTAATGATAAATTTATAAAATAGAAAGCTTGATTCTTTAAATTTTCGATGTGTGTCGGTTGTAATGGCAACCAAAAAGCGCCAAGAAAAAATTTCGTCAATTTGGTGATTTTAATCTTGAAATTATATTTTTATAATTCGGCGAACTTTGTTCTTGGTGCTTTTTGGTCGTCGTTAAAACTGAATTGTATCTAATATTTATTACACAAAACATTGATTTGATTTAATTTGCTGAATTACAAATCAATTCTTTAATGCAGCGAATCTTATACGTGGTAAAGATTATTTTTTCATATCGTTCAATAATTTATTTTTTTACAAATTTATGCAAATTTTTTGCTCTTGAAATGATGAGTAATAGGAAAAGACAACAAAGCCTGCCATCCCTTTTTCCCAAAGCGGTCACAGTTAGAAATTAAGTATATGTTGCACTAATCTGCTTAAAATATAAGTATTTAAATATTTGTTAAATTAAGTGTTATGGTTTAAGACAAATCAAAACGATAATATTTCTTTAAAAACCATTAACAAATAGATTTAATCTACCACTTTAAGCGGCAAATTATTATATTATTCGGTTAGATAACTCGGTGAAATAAAAGCTTGCATTATTTTGTAAGCGAGACCCCAGACAAAACCAACCAAATCTTAACGATAATTTACCAGTATCAACCTTTTATGCTTAGATTGGAACATTGCTAAAGGAATATTAATTACCAAAGTTAATATTCACCTATTTCTTTTCTATAGATAAGCTTCTTACACTAAAAAAATTCAACATTTAGTCAGCTTGATTACATTCAAAACACGTCAGAGTTTTCGAAAAATCAAGCATTTTCATCATCTTTAAGACGAAAAATGCATAATTTTTCGCAAACTCTGACGCTTAATATTGCTATAGTTGAAATACATTTTGGCTACTACAGTTCAACTTATATTAAGTTCCGACATGTATTATTGAGCAGAAATGCTGTAGAGCTACCGGAAGAATACCATACAATTTAAAGCACTATGAAAACAGCTACTTTTTGGGCTTATATTGATGATGACAGTTTGTGCAGTCAGCGATGCTATTATAATCAACAAATATGCAGATACAATTATTTATTTTTTATTTTTTTTGAGAATTAAATCTCTGTAAATTTTAAAAGGAGTGAAACCAAGAACTCTAGTTTCGTCATTATTTCTTACTGTTTTATAGAGAGAAATAAAATGTTCATAAAATGACAATGAATGAAAGTCATTTCAGAAAAAAAAGGTTCTCCTAGGTTCACAGTATAATATAACGTGAATATCTGAATGCATAGAATTGATCGTTCTTAATTCCATCTTTTTTTCTCTTTTTTGTCTTGATAATAAACGCAATTATTCTCAAAAGTATTTGTACGAAACAAAAGATTATTCCTTGGTAGATTTAAGATATTTCTTTCTAGATAGCAATTTGACAGGATATTTTGCAAGTAATTTTATTATTTTTTAATCTATTTTTATTATGATCATTCTTCTTATTTGAATTTTGTTGTCATAAACACTGAATTTAATGTATTTACAGTTTGTCTGAAATATTTTTTCTCTTTCAGTTCGGCTTTATTTGGAACAAGCCAAGAAAGATTTCGAAAACAAATGGAATAACCCTCAACCGGTAAGAAAAACTCACAAAATTTTAAAATTCATCTTAAGATTTGAAACACAAGCGTTTAATATTCTAATATAAAAGTGACATTTACATTATGAACTCTTCAATGAATTTCAGTTCAAAAATGATAGAAATATAAAACTGGATAAACCATTCATTTGTATCTGTATGATGAATGTTTACAAGTTAATCAGTATAATGCACAAAGCTGAATATTAAATGTCCTTTATGTACTCAAGATTTTCAGTTACAAGAACTAAATCTTGAGTATTATTTAGTTTTTTCCCCCTTAAAGCATCGTTTCTCAACCTTTCAGTATTCGCGGCCCAGTTTTCAATCATAATTTTCATCACCGGCCCCGCTTACAATAAAATGTATACACCAATAATGTATATTGAGTATTTTGGATTCTGTTTTTAAATTATTTTTAACTAACTGCCAAAACAAGAGTAAAAGCGAGCCAACGTTGGCGAGAAACCGCATTTGGCATTTTGCCAAGCGGGCTGTTAATAGATGAAACGAATGAAAGCAGGGAAAATTTAAATGTTATATTTGAAATTAAAGCCAAACAGGGAGATAACGTTAAAAGAATATGAAAGTAGAAAAATTCGTTAATGAAAGTTAACCTAGACGGGGTGAACTAAATTTAGAAACTGGGGATGCATTTTTTCGAATATTAAAAGAAATAAAACAGAAGCATTACTAAATAAAAGAGAAAAAAATAAGTAATGCTTGTGGAAGAGAATCCACACGACCGATGTCGTCTCGAGCATGCGCAAAGCAAATACTTTCTCATAGAAATAAGGAAAATGTTCGATAACGCAAGTAAGAATTTCAGCCAGTCTCATTCGAGTCGATCCTTCTATCGCTATCGAATCTATCGTGAATGTGTATGTTATAGATGTTTTCGTGTTAATTGCAATTCACCGTATTAAATATTTACGGTAGCAGATTTATACAGACTCAGGGATAAATTTTTAAGCGGAAGTAAGCAAGCATTAGACGACAGTCAAGCATCAACAAATACACAGACGAGCGTGGTTCCGAAAATAAAATCAAGGAAATATTCTGAAGAATACTTAAATTTTGGATTTACCGGTACTGAAGTAAATGAAGAAAAAAGGCCCCTGTGTATCATTTGCTCAAAAATGTTGGCCGCAGACAGCATGAAACCTAATAAACTTAAACGACATTTGGAAACGCTTCCTTGTGAGTACGTCAACCAGAGAATTCTTCGAATTAAAATTAAAATCATATAAAGAGCAAAAATCATTTTTTAAAGAAACTTTGTCCGTGAATAAAAAAGCTTTAATTGCATCTTACAAAGTTTCATATAAAATAGCCATATGTAAAAAAACCTCACACCATTGGTGAAGATCTAATTTTACCAGCAGCAATTGAGATTGTAGAAACTATGTTTAGAGATAATTTTTCAAAACAATTGCAGTCCATACCTCTTTCAAATGATACAGTTGCTCGTCGAATTGGTGATATAGCTGAAGATGTACAGTGTCAGCTTTTCTCGAAGTTGCGTGACAAATTGTTTTCATTACAACTTGATGAAGAAATAGATAGTAATAAAGATGCTCATTTAATTGCTTATGTTCGATTTTGTGATAATATGTCAGTAGTAGAGGAACTACTTTTCTGCAACCAATAGAGCTCAAAACAACAGCGCTCGCATTATTTACTATTTTAAATGGTTTCATGAACGAGACAAACATAGAATGGAAAAATTGCGTCGCAATATGCACCGATGGGTATACAAGCACTTTCAAGGGTGGGGTATACAAGCACACAAGTGCTTGTATACATATTCCAAGGTATACAAGCACTTGTAAAACACAAATCACATCAATGCGTCTGGACACATTGCATGATCCGCAGAGAAGCTTTGGCTTCGAAAGAAATGCGTTCTGGTCTGAATATTGTGTTAACTACGGTTGTAACCGTAGTAAATTATATAAAAATGAGACCCCTGAAATCGAGAATCTCTTCCGCACTTTGTAAAGACATGGGTTCAGTACATTCAGCGTTACTATTTCATTGCGAGGCAAGATGGTTATCACGTGGGAAATTTTTGCAACGTGTTTATTAATTAAGAGAAGAAATCGCCATTTTCCTAGTAGAAGAAAACAGACCGAAGGCGGAGAATTTTCGCGATGGTTTATTTGTGACGAAATTTAACTATTTGGTCGACATATTTCAAAAATTGAATAACTTGAATCTTCAACTCCAAGTAGCAAATACATATATTATGGATACGAGTGATACAATTAATGCTTTTTGTAGAAAATTGGAATTGTGGAGCAGAAATTTAAAGCAAAAAAAACCTAACAGTGTTTGAAAATGTGAATGATTGTACTAAAACTGACAAAGTTGAAGAAGAACATGTAAAAGTTGTTTTTGTAACCATTGAAAATCATTTAGCCATGCTGGCAAATAATTTTAAAAAGTATTTTCTTGATGACGACAAACTGATAGAAAGTTACAAGTGGGTTAGGGATCCATTTCATAAGACTCCCGAAGGACTCTCAATTGACAAGGAAGAAAAATTAATTGACTTCACGACAAGTGACAAAACTAAAAGACAATTTAGTAATAAATTATTATTTGAATTTTGGTCAGGAGTAGAGGATAATTTTTCTGCACTAAAAACAAGGGCATTTCGCATTCTATTACCATTTTCAACATCCTACCTTTGTGAAACTGGATTTTCAACTGTGACTTCTTTGAAGACAAAATATACATTGGTTCAAAAAATTGAGAGTACACCTTACTTTTACTTGATAAATCTGACTTTCAATATAAACAGCACATTATCGGGAAGTGCAAACATGTTTTTATTTTTACACATAACAAATGGTTTAATTTAGAGTAAAAATAAAGAAAGCTCAACGGAAAACTTCTAAATTGAAAAGTTTCAGAAGCATTTCCAATAAACATACGCAGAATTTGCCTCAAAAAATTGAGAATACATCAATGAAATTCTTGTAATATCTCGCATAGAAAGAACGTGTCAGTATTTAGTTGCATGTCTTTTGGCTTTTATAATGGCCTCTAAACGTAGTGGTACCGATTCGACCAATTTTTGGTGGTATCTGAAGATATTTTAACCCATTTTTCTTGAACCACTTGTTTTAAATGGGTTTTGTTTCTAATTTTGTGTTTTTGGACCACTGCTTCGAGTGATATTCAATGGTATTGATGTGGGGTAATGTGGTGGTGTGTAACTGCTGTTTACGATGAAAAAGGCACCATGTTTTGACGTTACATGCATTCTGTTTGAGGTCATTGTCCAACTGGTAAATGAAATTTCCATCTAAACTCAAATTTTTAGCATTTTTCTCTCGATTGCTGCGAAGCATATCCAAGTAAACCATATCGCTTATAATGCCATCTATAAAAATTAAATTTCCTACCCCGGATGAAGACATGCTACTTCAAATCATGACGGAGACACCATGATGTTTAATTGTAGGACTAAATATTTTGGATCCAAAGCAGTATTAGGCTTTCTCTATACAGTACGATGGCTGCCGTTGCCAAAAATGTTGGGTTTTCTTTCATTACTAAATATATCTTTCTTCCAAAGGTTATTGGTCTCCAATTGATGAGTTTTTGCAAACATCAAATGTTTTTTCTGAATTTACAAGCTGATGAACGGTTTCTCTCTAACAACTTAACTTTTATATCCAGCTTGTCTAATGGCATTTCGCACAGTGTTAGCACTTACACTTCTGTCTATGATTTAAGAAGTTTCTGAAACAAGTTGGATGAACCATATGGTCGCCGAAATCTAAAGGAAAGTGTTAAAAATTTGGGTTTAGATGGAAATTCCATTTTCCAGCAGGACAACGACGCCAAACAGAATGTACATCATGTCAAAATATGGTGCCTTTTTCATTGTAAACAGCAGTTACACACACCACCACAGTACCCCGACATCAATGCCATTGAATATTCTTGGGCCATATTCGGCAAAGTGATTCAAAAAAACAAAATTAAAAACAAAACCCGTTGAAAACAAGTGGTGCAAGAAGAATAGAGTAAAATATTATCAGATACCACCAAAAATTGGTTGAATCGGTACCATGACGTTTAGACATCATTATAAGAGTCTAAAGACATGCAACTTAATAGTGACACTTGGTTTCTATGCGTGATATTGCAAAAATTTCATTGGTATATTCTCAATTTTTTGAGGCAAAATTCTGCGTATGTTTATTTAAAATGCTTCTGAAACTTTTCAATTTAGAATTTATTCGGTGATTTTTCTTTATTTTTATTCTAAATTAAACCATTTGTTATGTGTAAAAACAAAAACATGTTTGCACTTCCCGATAATGTGTTATTTATATTGAAAGTCGGATTTATCACGTAAAAGTAAGGTGTACTCTCAATTTTTTGAGCCACTGTAGATCTCGGCTAAATATAGAAACAGAACTGATAGTGGCTATTTCTAATATTAAGCCTTCCTTCGAAAAACTTTGCTTTGCAAGACAGGCCCAAGGAAGTCACTAATAATTATAAAATTTGTTTTTTATTCAGTATGTTTTGATTAAGTAAGTTTTGATTTAGTAAGTTGCTTTACTTTAATAAGTTATTAAATATGTCAAAATATATTTTGTTTTCTGTATGTATTTGTGCTTTCCTTTCAATCAGTTAATCAATTTTTTAAAATAATATTTTCTCTTGAATATTCTAGTGCCCCCCCCTCTAGGTTGCACCTCACAGGTTGAGAATCGCTGCCTTAAATGTTCTTAACAACGAAATTTTAAAATTTGAGTTTTCATTCAACCTGATGTATTAGGGTTTCGACTTTTTACATTTTTGTATTCCCATGGGCAATACAATATTTAATTCTTTCAAAACTTAACTTTCTATTGTATTCTTAATGAGTTTAAAGTTTCTGTTTCCTTAATAAATAAAGTTAAGAATAAATAGTTTTGCAGATATTATTCGAAATAAAAAAGATAGTCGTAAATTGTTCCGACAGAAAAGAAAGGAAAGAAAAAAAAACTTCTTAATAATGAATAATGAAATATATTGAAGTCTTAAAAACCAAAAATTATAAATGCCAAAAACATTTTTAAAAATAATGTTACTATTTTTCTGTTTTTAAAAACAGATTTTGATTTTTTTTTAAATTTAGATTCTAGAAGAAAAATAAATGAAGCATTCACTCATATTCCAATTGAAACTAGTTGGCTATATATCTAGATAACATCATGTCAAGTCATTTAAAAGAAAGATTTTCTACTTTAATCTTTTCCTTACATTACGCATGTAGATTTTATTACAATAGTTACCTTATTTTTTTTTATCCTGGTTAAAAGTAATGAAAATTATGGCACAATTTGTCTTCATTTTAGTCATGTAACTTTCTGTCTATATCGATCGGAACACAGCTGAGTTGCTTAAAATTCTTCCAACTTCTATCATTATTTATTCAGGAATGCTCGACTGAATGGTCATTGGTGAAAGATTTGCGTAGGGAGGGCGAAAATCGTGTCATATTCGTTGGTGGGTCATCCAGCTCGAAAGGACTGAAAATGCTGGAGAATGGAAATTTTCATTTCCCCCTTATTTACTTACTATTGAAGATAGAAAATTAATTCAAATTGTGCGAACTGTCACCTTATCATAATGAACAACTTTTGCTCTGAAAGTTTTTCAAACACTAGAGTTGCTCAAAAATTAGGGGCAGAAAGTCACTTTCAACCTTAATTTTAATTGCTTTTTAATTTAAGCATCTAATACCTTGTAAGAAACTCTGATCGCTTACATTCTTACTCACTCTTGTCCATCTCAATAAGTCCATAAGTCAATAAATCCATAATTGTCCATCTCATCTCGTCTTAATTCTTAAAAAATTAGAATAAATGTCGGGGGAGTGTTTTTTTTTTTCTTCTGTTTTCGAAGAAAGAGAATCCATTTGTGCCAAGAATTTTTCGAAAATGACTCTTTCGAAATGTAACTATAATAATGAAGGAATAAATGCCTTTTTATTATTATTATTTTATAACAGTTTGACTAGCAATAATAATGATTTTACATGTTATTTATTTTTGTTTTTTATTGCTGCAAACGAGTATTCGGCATATCTGATGAAAAAGATACTGAATACTTTTTTCAATAGGCTCATATTATCAAAAAATTTTCCTTCGTATATCATTTCTTTTATATTTATGAACAAGTAATATATAAAAAAAATTTTTAAGTCACTTCCTACTTATGTCAACAATTTTTTTAAGTTACTTTTATTAAATAATTACAATTAATATAAATATGTATATACATATGACAGAATTACAATAATAAGTGGCAAAATAGAGCTTGGCGACAAACTTGGTGACCATTTAACGACGTGCCGACGGAGTTGGCGACCAAATGAAATTACTGAACAAATTTAATTAATTGACTAATATTTGAAAAAAAAATTGTATTTGCATCAAGTGTCATCCAGTACAAGTTTAAAAAATGTATTTGAACTTGAGTGGATGAATAAAAAGTATTTTATTAACGATTGAAAATTTGAACAAGATATATATAGAGAGAGTGTGAGTTAATAGTAGGAATTGAAAAATGTGACCTGGAACTGCAATAATAAATTCTGCTTGAATCAAGTGAAATTAATTTTTCAGCTTTGTATATTCTTTTCGTATTCAATGATGCGTGATTTGCTGAAAACAAGCGAAGTAAATTGTTGTCTTTTTAAAGACCCCTCACTGGTTCCGATTAAAACTAAGTATTGTTCTTTAATTTTGTTTCTATTTTTCAATAAATTTGCTTTTATAGAAAGTTCACATACACACACTCAGATCTTTCAATAATCAAGAAATTCGACTGCAAAATTTTAATGAATGTCGACATTTTAAGGGCACTCTGAATAAGGTAAAGTTTTATTTTGTAATTGTCTGTCTATGTGTATATGAATCTGAAATATAAACCACACTATGAGATTACTCTTACCAATATACAAATTTCAGTACAAATATGATATTTTAAAATTTTAAAACACTAGATTAAAATACTAATTTAAAATACTGTAATTTATGTAAATAATATTAAATTTTCTTCAATAAAATACAGTTTTTATAAGAAGCTTTCTTTAAATATTTTTAATTTTTTGACGTATAAAACAGAACTTTTAGACAAATAAAATCATTAAATCTAAAAGTGCAAAAAATTTATCTAAAAATTTGTTAAACAATGGAAACGGATCGAAATTGTTGATAACAATATTGCTACAAAATAAAATTTTATTTTAAAAATTTTGAAATATTCACAGTTAAAAGAAATAATACTCCAGTCAAATTGATATAATTGAAAAGACAGCATTATAGATTTAAGGTTTTATAAAAGTCATATTCTAAGATATTTTCTGTAAATTATAAGTGGAGTTCTTAATGTTATTATTTAACAAGGGATTTGAGTGCTGCTGTGGCCTGGTGGGCAGGTCTCGGAATCGGAAGATTTCAGGTTCGATACCCGATTTCACTGAAAATCGTCTTGTAATCCGTGCACGTTGAATCCGTCGAGATCAAACGCTGGTGTGGTGTGGAAGTTTGGACAGGTGTTGCCGGCCTAGGTGTCGTCCTCGTCATATGACCGCTGTTCAAAATTACGGAGTCCACCCCAAAATAGATCTTGGGTTGCTTTTAAACGGGACATTAATGTAACTAAACTAAACAAACTGAGCGAGGGATGTGTGTGATATCATTAATGTTGAATTCTGGATGAATGCATGAATGTTTTAAACTTACACGTTATCATTCTTTTTCTAGAGCACAGTTAAGTTAAAGGATTTCGAAAGGATCCAGACACTGGGAACCGGTTCTTTTGGCCGGGTGATGCTGGTTCAACACAAAGATAACAAAAAATACTTCGCCATGAAGATCCTCGATAAGCTCAAGGTAGTTATCACCTTGTTTCGGGTGTTGAATTATTTACGGACGATAAAACATTTATATTTTATAATAGCTTTCTCAAAACAATTATAAGGAGCGAGGACCGTCTTATTTAGGTGAATTGCTCTCATCTCCTCGCTTGTGGTGATTTTCTCTAGTCTTCAGGAAACAAGCTGTGAATAGAACCCTAAAGGCAGACCCACCCACCCTAACAGACAAAATATATGAAATATTGCATGATAGGTTCGTTGTGAAAAGTAGTATGGGTACTGAAATAGAAGATATGCATCATCGCTGATGTTGCAGTCAAAATCGTATCACTATTATTGCACCCCTAGGGAAACGTGAACGTGCTTATTTATCAAGCAACTTCTCATCTCCTTATTTGAGTTGCCCTTTGAAGGGGGAGGAAGAGTATAATTACAATAACAATGGAAATATTCCCACAATATTTAGACATACGGGATAATTGTTCGCGACTGCATAAGTAGAAATGCAGTTCCAACCTCTCCCGTAGGAAATATATCCCGTCCTCAAAATGGGAATAACATCATCTGCAACATTTCTATATCTACCAGAAAAGCGAGAGCGCTTCATTAATTGATATCTAATAATTTTATTATATGATAACTTCTCTTTCACGTACTCGTAATGCTTTTCTTTGAGATTCAATAAATATCCCTTTCTAGGGCTCAAACTTCTCATATGATTTCAGGCCCTTCCGAACATCTAATAATAATGTGAATAACAACTTTCAGTGTATGCTGAGTAATAATGCAGCCTTTTTACTAAAAAACGAAAAAAAAGAAGAATTTAGAAACACAAATAACCTCTATTACTATAAGATTTATGATTAAGTTCTTGTAATTAATTTCAACTATTTTTCCTCGCCTTCTTCTTAATCTTAATTACATATTACCTTCTGTCAATAATTAACGAGTTAAGTTGATTACATCATTATTAGCTGACCAGATAACTTTATTCATCATTATGAGCTCTACTGGTAATTGTTTTAAACAACTTATAATAATTATAAAAATACACTTCA
>JAPMOR010122741.1:60385-82709 GCA_026543865.1 Argiope aurantia
ATACACTTCACTTTTACTGTGGATAAGTTAAGAGGTAAGAAAAAAAATGACTTTTTTTCATATTATTTCCCAATAACAATGGGCATTAAGTTCACTCAAAAGAATAGTATTTAAAAACTTTTAAACATTATTTCAATGAATGTAGTCATGAAGAATAGTTTTACTAAATTTAAATCATACATTTTTTTTTATTTCAAGCATTTTCGAAAGTTATTAATCTTAAATATATAAAGTTTCTATTGATTATTGATTTTAAAAGAAGTTTCAATCTAGCCAATATTTTATTTTTAAAAATCTTGGCTTTTGTTAATGGTTTTCTTTGTAACATAAACGGATTTCTATTATGTAGTGATGTGATATGCTTGCTCTGTCAACAGGTTGTCAAGCTGAAACAAGTGGATCACACACTAAATGAGAAGAGAATATTGCAGGCCATTGAGTTTCCTTTCATGGTCAACATGATCTACCATTTCAAAGTAAACTCTTTGTTTCTGTTTTTTTAAGGAAATTTGTTATTCAACGAATATTTAAATTAACATAATTAATTATTGAAATAAAGGTGTACGAATAATTTTAATAAGCGTTTTATACTTAGTTTGTTTTTAATGATTCGCTCAAAAAGCATTTTTAATATTCAACTATTGATCAATAATCAACCTTAACCCTACTATGTCCATTGTATTATTTATTCATTTTGGCTAATTCTAGCTAGCTATCATCTCACCTAAAATGTGAGCATTTATTTGAAATGGAAAATGATTAAACTTCAATTAACTCAATAATTTCTTTCTGAATCTAAATTTGTCCATAAAATACATGAAGATGAAATTCAGCATTGGAGTTTCCTTTTGTGATACATTTCATAAAATAAGTTTTAAGCAAATTTTTTTTTATGATTCATTCAATATTTAGTGAACAACAACTTCAGACTCAAAGATCTATAATATATTTCTATGCCACCAATTATATTACAGAAAAGAACAGTAATATTTAAGAATGTTCAAATTATAAAAATTTTCCTCGTTACTTATTTTTGAAGTTAACTTGATCCGTTGAATACTAATTATTAAAAAAAATACTTAAATTTTCAATAAAACTATACTTTAAAAGGAAACCAACTGTATGTGAAAAAGCTGTTTTTCTTATCTTTCTTCTTTTGTCGAATTTTGAACGAAATCCATTGAGAAAAATTCTGTCTGTCCGGCTGTCCAAATAACACGATGGGCGGTCATTCCATTTGGCTTATAAACGCAAATAAGCTCCAAAAAGCGTCTTTAAATCTTCCTTAGAAAATGTTTTGCATAATTTAAATGTTTCATTTTTTATACGTGGAACCGTTTTGCCTTTTTTTGTTGCAGGACAACTCTAATCTCTACATGGTCCTGGAATATGTGTCTGGTGGCGAGATGTTTTCACATCTTAGGAGGACTGGTCGCTTCAGGTGAGGGATTGACGAAAATTTTCGAATAACTTTAGTTCACTTACTACATACTTTGATTTAATTACTTTATGTTTGTGAACTTTGTAATCTATTTTGCATTAACTCCTTGAATTTACTCAAAATTTGAAATTTCTTACACTTGCTCACAATGTATTATTCAAATATTTTCAAGACAGAATTATCGATTAATTTAATTGATTTTTAATTCCATACTAGTGGATGAAATTGACAGTAAATTAAGAAAAAAATTGATTCAAGATTCCGTAATATTTATAGTAAAGAATAATAAATTAAAGGTAAAATCTTTAAAAAAATAAAATAAAAAACATTATTTTTTAATTTACTAATAAAAATGTCTTTAATATCTTCTCTTTATAAGATTACAAATGAGACATTATACTGGGTCCACTTTGAAGTAATTATAAATTATTGCATTGGATTATTTTATTTTAAGATGTTAGATGTTTTAAAGGAATTACTAATGCATGAAACTTGTTTACAAATGTAATGTTTTTTTATTCGCATGAATTCATTCATATTTACTTAAATTAAAATATTTTTTTTTAAATATTGATAGTGCGTTACTGAAACCCATGAAAAAAATTCTTGAATGAAAATTCAAATCAATTAATTAGAATCTAAAAGCTGATGCTCAGAAAGCAATAGCTTAACAGAATTTTATCAAAGCAAAATTAAAATTTATATTAATTCCTTGCTAACTTTTTCGTTAAAAGAAAATGGAAAAAAACAAGCAGTGTGGTGTTATGTAGATTATTATGATCCATGCAGGAAGCAACAGGAGGAATGTTTTTAGGAGCATTTCTTTTAATAATCACATTCGCGCACTTAAACAAACACTAACACAAAGACAAGACGAGACATTCACGCGCGCAGCTTAACAGTATGGCTTGACATCTCATTCTCATTACACTCGCAATGCATTATGGGATGGCCTAATCATTCATCACCATCTAGTATGCAAAAGAGAAGAGAAGAGTAATGTAACTGCTACGCAGGCTTATTGGGAAAAAAAATTATTTTAATTCCTGTCAATTGAAATAAACAAATATAATAATTCACGAAAAAATTAAATCACTTTGTTACGGTAATTCAAAAAAAGTTGCTATTGTAAAAATATAAAAATTATCATTGCCTAACATTCGATTAAAGTGGATTTCTTTAAATAACTCCAAATAATAATAAGTAAAAATAGGAAAAAAGTTAAATTTTATTAATATTTCCTGAAATTATCAACATGATAACATAACAAATTAACTGAGAAATAACTTTAAATGTGTGATCTATTATTAAAAATGTGATTTATACCATTATATGGCTAAAATAAATAATTTATGGTATTTTAACCCCAGATTCAATTGAACTTTCTTTGATATAATATATTGTTTGAAGCGGTTCCTTTAAGGGTGCATTAAAGAGATTTTACTGTATTTTACATTAATAGATTAATTGTTTTGAAGGACTAAATTAATATATCAGATAAGTCATAAGGTTTATGACATTCATAAATATTAATAAAAAATGAAAGAACCCTAATCAAAATTCATACATTTCCTTGAACAAATCATGTTTTTTACAAGTAGTAATCAATCTTTTTTAATTTTCTATTTAAATGAAATTGAAACGCTAATGCTTCTGTTGACAGTAAAAATATAAATTATTCCATAGATTTTATTCAAATACAATCAAGGTCTTAAAATAAATTTCATGCCAATTTATTAAATAGTTATTTTTTATTAGTTAAAATATATTCTCATGTGCAATATTGCGTCAGCTCACAAATGTCGGCTCGCATACTTTATTTAGCAAACAGAGTTTGGAATAGCTAAAACATGAAAAAGGCAGATATTTAAATAAAATTTTTAATTTTTCCTTTAGATATCTTTTAAATCTACCCTTAATGTTTAAAATTTTGCTTTTTAAAATTATAATAAAATCATTTTTATGCTCTGTAATTTTTCTAACAAAGAGGCATTAAAATTTTGTCGTGCAGCAGATTTTCTTACATTAATTTAAAATTAAATTGCAGAAGGCAGAAAATTTCCCCTTAATGTAATATTTAAGAAAGAATCCTTTAGCTCATGCCGTTTAATATTTTATTAATTAGAAATATGCTTCAGAAATAAAATAAAAAATATTTTACTTTCAGTGGTGCCTTTCGGATTTAATAAAACTATTATAAATATTATTTCTTAAGTTTTTTTCCCTTGAATTTGCCATTTACTATATTATACAGGGTGTTTCAGTGAACCTTTTCAGAACTTCTAAGAGGGGTAGGGTACATCCTGACGAACCAAAATCATATAACCATGGGCAGTCAGAAATGCTTTCCTGGCGCGGTAGATGGCGTCGTGCGAAAAGTCCGAGCTTTCGTGCAGGGAATCTTCATTTCGCACAAGAACGCCAAGTTAGTAGGATGGATGATTACACGATCGCAGAGTTAGCCGATATGCATTTGGCGTATCGGGATGCAAATTGTAGTGGGCCAGCCGCATAGCGTTTGTACGCGAAACGACATCCGACGAGGCGTATTCCCAATCATAATTTCTTTGCAAGACTTCACCAGAGGTTAACTGAGACAGGTTCATTAGAAAGAGCTCACAGAGACAGAGTAAAAACAACACGGACTGCAGACGCCGAACAGAATATGCTGCAGCATGTACAGGGGAATCCAAGAACGAGTACACGAAGTGTAGCAAACGCAGTCGGAGTTTCCCATTGCAGCGTCTGGAGGATTCTCCGAGCAGAAGACATGCATCCGTTTCACGTGCAGCGTGTCCAGACACAGAAACCGGAGGATTATGTACCTCGTATTGCTTTCGCACAGTGGTAACTGGGAAAATGTGCTACAAATTCCCTTTTTCCTGCTGAAATGTTGTTTTCCGATGAGGCATCCTTCACAAGAGAAGGAATTTTCACCACGCATAACGACCATATCTGGGCGGTCGAGAACCCGCATGCAATACGACATCGTGCAGCACAGAATCGATTTTCGGTCAATGTATGCGCCGGCATTGTGGGAGATCACCTCATCAGACCTTACCTGTTACCTGGTCGTCTAACCGGACCTTCGTACTTGCTCTTTCTGCAGCAAGTATTGTCAGAACTTTTGAGAGATGAACAGATTTTTGCATCGACGCAACAGACAATGTGATTCCAACACGATGGAGCCTCTGCCCATTATAGCGAAGATGTTCGTAACTACCTGTATGTCACATTTGGTCAACGGTGGATCGGACGTGGGGTCCCGTGTGTTGACCTGCTCGGTCACCCGACTTATCATGTCTTGATTTATATTTGTGGGGTCATATGAAATCTCTAGTTTATGACACCCCTGTTGACACTGCTGAGGAGCTCGTTGCAAGAATCGCAGTAGCTGCCGGTGAGATTCGGGATATGCCTGGATTATTCCAGAATGTTCGGATGTCCATGAGTCGGAGATGTGAGATGTGCATTGTAGCCCGTGGAAGAAACTTCGAACGCTTACTTTAATCTATGTACCTTTTGCTTCTGTTCATGTATTATTAAAACGATTTCTCATTTACGATCTCTTTTCTTTATGGTGCTTCTGTGTACAACATCGCTTCAGGAAAGCATTTCCGACCTCACATTGCATTTAGATTTCGAGTTGTCAGGATGTACCCTACCCCTCTTAGAAGTTATGAAGAAAAGTTATGGAGATATTATAAAGAAAACCTTATTTTCGAAGACTTTTAAGAATATTTCAAAGAAGTCTAATTTTTTGAGAAATAAAAAGATATAAAATTCATTTGGCACAATCGATACTTTCATTTTTAATAAAAGTGAAAATATCAGTTGTAGCAGTTAAGAAAATTTTGAGTGATATAATACTTTATATAAAGATACTTTTACTTTGAAAGTACAGCAAATATCTATAAAATATAATTTTATTTACATCGCTTTAGCATTCTGTTGAATGCTAATATTAATTAAATAATATTTATACCCAGCAATGCCTGATATATAAGCTATGAATGAATAAAACAGTTTTCATTTTTGACTTTAGAGAAATCTTTTCCCTTCAGATGTAACGATAAATAAGAATGCTTTTAAATTAATTTTACTTCATTTTTAATCGGGTTTCATATAACCAGAAATTTTTAGCGAGGAGGTCTACGTTTATAAGTAAATTCTAAATTTCCTCTTTAAGTCAATTTTCATTAAAAAAGATTTAAAAATTAATTTTTATGCTTATAAATCTTTTAAGCATAAAAAATAGACTGTTGATTTAATTTAAATAAATAGATTTTTGTTAAATGTCAATTATTGTACCTTATTATTTACCATAAAATAGTTTTTGGAAAGCATATATGCTAATAATTCTCACAAACTTTTTATTCATATTACGCTTTATAATTTATTAAAAATTTCATATTTTATGGAATTTATGGATGAATTTGCATTTTATAATTGCATGCACTTGTACGTAAATCAAATTTTCTCAGTATATTTCTCGGTAATATTATACTTGGCTGTCGATAATGTTTTCCTTTGGACTTGAATTTAATATTATGATGAATTAGTTAATGTTATTTGATGTTTAAATATTTTGGTGTTTGGAAAATTTGAAGTACACAAGAAACTAATAGAAAGCATTTACTTTCAAGAAAAACCAAATTTCACATTTTCATATTTATTAAGTTTATTTATAGTATGTGTGTGTGTTCTGGTTACGTATAAAGCAATTTCAGCAAATTCTTTTTAATAATACTTTTTCCATTCCAGTGTAAGTGTTCGTTTCTGATATTTATTTAGAATAGTTTTTGAATGGTTTTATATTGCTATAATGTATTATTTTCTAACTTAATGTCAAATCTTTTTTGTGTGTGTTGTAGTTTTTAAAATCATTCTCCAATTGTAATATATTAGTATTTCCTAGCCATAAATTTTATTTTCCTAACAACAATTATTTCATTCAAACAGAATTAGAAACTATTTTAAGAAATTGGGAAACTTTAGCTAAAATAATTTAGTTACTGTAATATTGACTTTGTTGTGTACTTTGCTGTAGTTCATCCACTAACTCATGAGTTGTTATAATATTTTTATTTCTTTTTCACATACTAAGGGTATACAAAGGGAAAGTACTGCAATCACCCAAAAATTAGATCAATTGCACACAAGTAATACCTATATTCAAGATTTTAAAACAAAAATGAATTGGCGATACCTAAACTAAGCATTCAATTCTTTGTACTTACATTTTATGTCTTCATTTTGATTCCAAACTATATTTTGAAAATGGATTAAGCTTGTGTTCTTTAGAATTGCTTGTGGCTGGAATTTCTATATGCAGCAAGACTTGCTGAATAACTAAGTTAATGCCCTTTGTTCTTTGACAGCGAACCCAGCGCTCGATTCTACGCCTCTCAGATCGTGCTATCATTCGAATACTTACATTACCTAGATCTCGTCTATCGAGATTTAAAGCCAGAGAATCTGCTCATCGACGAAGAAGGATACGTCAAGGTAATATTTTCACCTTAACCAAATAGCTGTACAGAATCTGTATCAGTAGAGCCATTTTATCTGCATACTAGTTGGTACAAATGCAGTACAATTAAATCATTTGAATATGATTCATCAGTCTATCTATTAATAATCCTGGATATTCAAAGGAAATTTTAAAAAGCCTTTGAATTCTTATTTTATTAAAAAAAATGTAAAATTACCTAAAATTTTTAAGTATTATGAAAATGACGGATATAATAAACTTAATTTTCTACAGGCGAAATTCTGATGTAGAAAACTTCTCATAGCAGAGCACAAATAAGTATGAAATTTTTTTCAACACATTTATTTTAAAAAACTTCTGTATATTTATCTATATTCTTTTGTTTGAATAAATGTAACTAAATTGCAATTAATTTGAATTGTCGCTTCAAATTCGTGATTCTAAAAATCAAATCTTAAGATTTATCTAAAATGGGATATTTTTTCTTTTAATTTCTGAGCATTAATTTTTTAACCCATATTAAAACCGATAAAGTGAATCTCAATAATTTAATTTCCGGATTAATTCCGCAACTGGCAGAAAACATGACGTCATACCACAGCGCTAAACAACAAGCAGTTCGAATCTAAATGGTCTGCCTAGTCTGCCATTCGGCTGTGATGTCACATGAAATGATCATATTCCCTGTCGAAATATTCCAACTTATCTTTCAGGTCACAGATTTCGGCTTCGCCAAAAAAGTTCGTGGCAGAACTTGGACTCTGTGTGGTACGCCGGAGTATTTGGCCCCTGAAGTCATTCTCAGCAAGGTAAGTCCAGCATGTTTTCTATTTCATAGGAAAAATGTATTTTCTTAGTTATTTCTATTTTCATATATTATGAGAAAGCGTTTGATTTTTTCTCACTTGTTTCTGATTCTTTACTGTCTTCTGTGTCTCTTGTGAGAAGTTTAAGGATTAAGGCTAGGCTTTTGCTATTATTGAATGTTAGTGCCGATGGATTATCAAACTAGTATTTAATGTAAACTGACTTTTAAACCTGTTCTAGACAACCTTACTCTGATCCGTTAATGAAAATGTGAATATTCTGTATTGGCGGGTTTCAGGTTGCTTACTCACTGATTTAGATTTCTATATTCACCTTGTTTATATGCCTGAAAATAAGTCAGAAATCCAAGAGATCCAGGGGAACCAATTCCCCAATAAGGCCTCTGATCTGATTTCGTCACTTTTTGTTCTATATGAAAACGCGGGATCTCTAGATTTGTCATCAATGGTCGCCTACTCTCCTTCACAACCCATTGTCGAAAGAAATCACATATATAATATTTTATTGTATATTTCCTATGGAGAAAAATAAATCGGTCAGATAGATCGGTCCTCGAAGCAATGCAGAGGCAAAAAAAGGCCTTTAAATGAGTTTTCCAGTTATAAGCAGTGTACCATTTTCGCCAAATTTAATTTTATTTGAAAGCTCATAACATTCAGTAATCGTCCATTTTTGAGAAAATTCACACAAAAGAAATTTAAAAAATAAACATTATTGTGCAATTATTTATGCTGCAAACTACGACATAATTGCCTATCGCAATATTAATTTTGCCAAGTCTTATATCAATTGGAAATTTATGAGCATTAGATACATAATTTATCTATCCTATTCTCCACCTTTCATTTCGAGAGTTATCTCAAAATAAAATCTTAACTAAAATACATAAGCCATCTCATCAATTAATTTGCCAATTTGAATGTTTAGCTAAGTAATCAGAAATTCTCTAATTATTTTTAATCAGAATTTAAATTATTATATTCATTTAATTTAAATTATTACATTCATTTAATTTAAATTATTACATTCATTTAATTTAAAGTATTACGATAACCATGCCAAATGAAAATGATGAATTATGGTGAATGAAATGAATTATAATGGTACCAAGTACCATCATGATAATTTCATGAATCTCAATTGATCTTACAAAATTAATAGCATTGATATGGTGGTTGAACGGCTGGTGGCTGCAGGCGATTTGGTTTTAAATGAGCCCGCAAGAAAGAAAACCTCATTACTGCCAATATGCAAATAATGCGTTATATTTAATGCGGTACAACAGTATTCCTAAAAACTTATAAACTTATAAAACTTATATGAAACTTATATATTTTACTTTTAAAAATTGTCTTTATATGAATAACATACAAAGTTAAACAATGTATTAAGAATTGCATTGAAAGCAGATAAAGCCATATTTCTTTAGCTTCAATATAAGTATTTAATGTTAATGTTTTATTCGCATTTTAGGTTTTATTCCCCCCCCCAAAAAAACTTCCTTTTGAGGAGAGTCTTTTGTTTTGGAATTATTTCTTTTATCTGTGGTGTGAAAAAGTTTTTCACATCACAATTTAATTGAAAGAAATATACTTTGGTAGAAGGACAGAAATAGTTTGAAAACTTCAGCTGCAAACAGCAATTCTTTCGATGAATCATTCGAACTGAAGCTTTGCTTATAAACATTATTCTGCTTTCTTTATTCTGCGCATACTTTTCCGAACTTTATCAACGACCTTTTCGCCTTTCGAAAAGCAGTGTATGAATGGTATGTAAACAAATTTTCCTTTCGTTGCAAAAAAAGAAATAAATGTTATGCGAAAATGATTTTTTTATCATTTCTTCTTTTCTTTTCCACCCTCTCTTTCTTTCTCGTAAACAATGAATAGTAAACCACTGCGATCAAAAAGTATCCGGAATGTTTCATTTAAAACATGTGTACAGAAGATATCGCCTGCAAACTTTTATCAAACATTCTTACGACTTTTTTAAGCATCTAGCAGCAGTCAGAAATTTATTTCATCTTATCGCCTTCTAGAAATAAATTTGTCAAAAATGAGATAGGAATTTTCACTATATTGATTTTTTGAAATAGTGAATGTTATTGAGCAAAGAGTTGTCTTCGAAATAAAATTTCTATTCCAGATGCTTTCAAAATGTCACCAAAAATCTTTTAAAGACAACTGTTTATCAAAAATAACAGTGTCTGATTGGTATAAAAATTTAAAGATGATAGAAAATCCATCTTAGATGGTCCGCGAGCTAGTAGATCATTCACTTTTGTTTATGATCAAGATATCCATAAGGTCAGAAAATAAGAACCATTATTTAAAAAGTTCCTTTATCATCTGATACTGTCTAGAAATTTTAAACGGTCATTTATGGCTGTGATATATCGCTTTCCTCGCTTTCAAAAATGTTCTAGGTTGTCAAAATCATTCAAACGTGTACAAACTCATTTGGGAAAATGTAATGATAATTTCATGTTGGTTAACTAAATAGTTAATTTTTTTACTTAAAAAAATATGAAAATACACTATTAAGAGATTTGCCTGTCTGCCATCTATTCTTTCTATAAATCCACTTCAGAACGTCTAATTTACGATCTAATCCATCAGTGTTCTTTACCGTTCATTTACTTATTGTTATGTTTGAATCCAAACTGTGTCGCTGAAAAAAATAACTATACTTTTTATCCTTTTTTTTTTCTTTCTCAACAATTTTATTTGCTTTTTCCTTCGTTACACCATATGTTAACATCATGAATTATTCAGACGTGATATCTCAGTGGAAGTACCCAACTCTCGCAAGCATGCGGAGCTTTGTATAAATTAATCATTAAGACAGAATGACGAAACTCAGATTTGTCAGAAGATTATGTGAATCACAAAGATGGAAGACAAATTCAACTTGAATTTGAAAATTCCAGATTCATGTAATCTGCTGGGAATGCCATCTCAGAAATCGATTCTTCATAATGTCAGCTTAGGAATGGTACGGAATTGTATGATGAATGGTTAACTTTCAACACGAGGATGCATAGAATTCTTACGTGACGAAGTGCTATAAAATAACTCTTATAAAGACGGGAAAATCATCGGCCGTTAACAGATCGTTAGATCTAGAACCATAGATAGATGTCTTTGGAGAATGAGCATGTACACCTCGGAGTGAGTTTTTTTAAATTTTAATTATATTTCAAGTAATTAAAAATTAAACGAAATTTCGACGTTTTCCCCACATAACTGACGAATACATTTTAGCTCCAAATTAGCTTTACACCATTTTAAAATGCAAAAAAAAAAGATACTGATTTGCTTTTGAGTACATAGATTTCTGTTTACGACATGCTTTTATTAAAATTTTTGAAATTTTGTTCAGTTTACAATTCAAGTTTAAGTTCATAAATTAAAAAAGTTTGAAAATTTTAGATTTTCTATTTTTGTACTTTGTTCTTATAATATAATTGGAAATATAAATATATATTATTTGAATTTGAAGTTTTGGTTTCTTATTGCAGTATGCATAGAATTTTTTTTATCGAATAAGTAACAAAAATCCTTTATAATATTGCTTAAATTATGAAATATATGCACTAATACACACAAAACTTCAATGATAAATTATTTTAGATACAAGCTTTGTAAATATTATGAGCATGTTTCGATTCAGCAAGCAAGTTATTGTATTTAATTGAAGTTTAAAAACTTCCCATTTCAAAGTAAAGTTGAAATTTTATATGACATGACAGAAAATTAAAGTTTCATAGAACAATGAATAAAAGTGGCAAGATACCAAAATACATAAGCTAGATTTCTATATAAAGTTGTTTAAAAATACTTTGTTAATAAGGACCTAGAGATAATATTACATATAAAATACTTAATTGAAGTGTTTTGCAGACATACATTTAAATAATGCATTTGAAGAACTATTATGGATTATTTCTTTATTTCAATTTATAATTTAGAGAATTCGGGAAAACTTTACTTAAGGAATGTTGCTTGGCTGCAGATAAATTTCTGAAAGTATTTCGAGCTGCTTCTTTTGCGTCAATCAGAAAAACAAGTAACAAGTTGTTCATTAAGAATCAATTTGAATTAACTGAAGCGCAGTATCTTTTCGAAGAAAGAGAGAGACGAAAAAAAAAAGAATGCAAGCCCTAGAAATCCCAATCAATAAATTTGATTAAATCTAACCAAGAAAGAAAGTTCCTTTTCCGTTAGTTAATTTTTTTCTGAGAGCGAAAAAATTTTGTAGATAGCTTTCAGTTTAAAGCAATATATTTTGCTTCAGTATAGTTCAAGAAAAAATTTGGAAGAAGGTTGTAAAAAATTAGGGTGTATTCTCCCCTAAACTTGCTTGTATTTTTCTAAATAAAATTGCCAAATATAACATTCCAAAAATAAGCTACTAGTGTTTATTTTATGTCTTCTTAAAGTATCAAAAAAACTTTTGCCTCCAATTGTTTTCAGTATTGTTTATTGGCTTTAATCAGCAGTTATATATGAAATAAAATAATAAAAACTCAATAATTTCCTAATTTTGAGCGAACCAAATAAATAAAACTATAATCCTTTATTGCAGAAGCAGTAATCAGGACTCATGGATATATTTGATTGGGCTATGTTACAGACACGACAAAAAAAATCCTTTTATCATCAACGATTCTTCCCATGCTGTTTATCTTTAAATAAAAAAAATAGTTTTTTATTTTTTATTTTACATGAAATGTATAGCATACAGTTGGCTACAGATAATTGAATGTTGTCAATAATATTTTTAATGTAATTGGTATTGCTCTCCATTTAAACAATAATTGCATATTATTAACCAATTTATTTAAGCTAATTAAAATAATTTATTTATTATTTGAAAATGCATTCTCGTGAGCATGCATCGATGATTGCTTAAGGGTCCACGTAAATAAAAACAAATCTGGATATGTCTAGAACAGAATCTTATCTTTTTTGTTAACCATGGCATAATATTTATAAATTGGATTTTTGTCTTTATACAAACTAGACGCAACCAAAGAAAAAGAAAGATTTCTTCCGCAACTTTAATAGAGAGAAATACGTGAGTGAATGGTTTAAAGACACAAATTGGTTTAAACTATTTACGGTGACAGAAAGCATTGTTAAAAATTGTAAACAAAATAAAATTTGATAAAAGGAAAGATGTATTAAATGAGTATCATAAATCTGCGATTTCCATTCGACAGTTAATAGAGATGTTATTGGCAGAAAATTGAACAAAAAGATTAAGTTGAAATTTCATTAAATTTTTACTTAATTGAATATTTTAAGAATTAATTAATTTTAATTATTGAAAATATCACAATTCACCTATAAAAAGATTCGAAAATCCTATATGTCAATTTCATTTCTCCAGTATTCACCGCTTTAAAGAAGCTTTTGTGACAAACGACCATATATATTTTTTGCTTTATGTCATAAATAAGAATAAATTATTACAATATATACGCGAATAATCTTAAAAATTTTTATTTTATTCATATAATTTTCTATTAATCTCTCGTAACAGACTAAACATGAATTTAAAAAGATGAAGATTATGCAAATATGATTTTTCCCCTTTGTTTTTACGCAGGGCTACAATAAGGCTGTTGACTGGTGGGCTTTCGGAGTGTTAGTGTACGAGATGGCGGCTGGATACCCGCCCTTCTACGCCGATCAACCCATTCAGATATACGAACGCATCGTCTCCGGAAAGGTGAGTGACGTTGACGTATAATTAAACTTTATTGCGTTTAGCGCTAGTATATCGTTTTATCTTGGTCACGATTCCTTTCAGTATTTAAAAAATCCTTCTAGCGTCGCTGATATTTGATAAAAAATCGCCTTCCCTGAACTTCCAAAGTATCAATTACTCCTTAATGAAATTTTAAAAAAAAAATGTTGCTTTTTATATATCGTTTGATTTAGCTAGCCTAAGACAGATTTCTTATTACAAGTGACTCGAAATATTTTTAATCTTGTATAGAGTAAGTAATTCACAGTAAATCAATAGATTCAGCAGAGAAAGATCGTGATATTGAATATACTAGATATACTGAGATTATTTTTTATACCTTTCAAATCATTTCTAAGAGAAAAATATTTATATTTCCCGTCCCTCGCCAGTATGTTAGATATACTGATGTCAAGTATTACAATGGTATATGGAATATGGTAGTATTTTCACTCAATATAAGAGATGGTTTATTGACTTTTTTTCAAGACAACTGCCTATAAAAGCGAAGCAATGTTGAATATAAATTCAATTCACAATGACTTCATTAGGATTCAAAGTTAATCGGTGTGGATTAAAGCTCCTTGTACTCGTGTCTTTCAGGTTAGCTCTTCAGTATGGTTGGTAAAACCTTTCTGCTCTAAGCCTTTGTCGCTTTAGTTAAATTTTTCTGCTCCACTATGATGTGTGTATGAGAACTAAATAAAAATAAACTCAGCAAGCAAATCCTGTTCTAGATTATTATATTTTTTATCTAAATTTAAGTATTTTCATAAATGGATTAAATACATCAGTCTGAAAAACAAAAATCAAATTGCATTAATCCAGTGACAGACTACATGGGCTTCGCTCTTTTCTTCGTGTCCTTATCTTCTGAAGTTCATCTTCCTTCTCCATCCCTCTCTTGGTTCCTCCTCTCGGTTATCACTTGACCTTTTCTCTCCTAACTAATATGCAGTTTCCGTCGTTGGCAGCAAAGGAGAGAGGCCTTGCACATGGTAATCAATAATTAACAAAATAATATCATACTTACCTAAAAACAATGAAGGAAACAGCGAAGGAGTATTGTAAGAAAAAAAGCTGCAACTTTCATTAACTTTAATTCTATTATATGATGTTACATTTTTTGAAATTTTAGATTCTACTAAAATTTTCTGGCGTTATAAGCATGGCATAATACTAAACTATGAACTATTAAAAATCAGAATTCTGATATCTTACTAGAGATTAAAGCTTGTAGTATATTTCATTTTGAACCAAGATCTGGCAGTGCATCATTCTTGATAGGAAATCTTTCAGGTATAATTACTTGAATGAAGTACCAAAAGTTTTTATAGTATATAGTAATTTAAATTTCTAGAGAAACGCACTGACACTGACAAATTAATTACTTCAAATTAGAAAAAGTCATATATCTAACTGATGTGAAATGTACATTATGCAGGTCCGGTACCCTTCACACTTTTCTAATGAGCTGAAAGACCTCCTGAAGAACTTGTTACAGGTGGACCTGACAAAGCGCTACGGCAATCTGAAGAACGGAGTCGCAGACATCAAGAACCACAAGTGGTTCGCGCCCACAGACTGGATTGCCACCTTTCAGAGAAAGGTGAGAGGATAATTTGTGATTCCAGTTGTTGTTCAAAGTCAGATTCGAACTCCAAAAGCCCTTGAGCAGAATATCGCTCAATTTAACATCTAAACTATGGAGGAAACTTAGGTTAAGACAATTTATTAAATATGTAAATTGTTATTTAAAAAATTTAAGTTTGACTTCAAGCACAGGCAAAGCAAAGTTCTACATACACGGGTTTTTTTAATGCATTATGTAGTCTATTCTTCTCTATATAATTTGTACTTTTTGACATTCAAAGTTTTATTGGTGTCGCTTTACTATCACATGTAAAATTCAAATTTATAGTAATTTCCATAAAAATATTCTTAAAAGATGTAAAGATACAATATAGTATTCAATATAACGTAAAAATTAATTTATATTATTGTGCATATATACAATCATGTAATGTATATTATATGTTATTTAAAACTTACCAGATTTGTCTCAAAAAGAAAACGGATTTTTTTATTAGAAAAATAATGTTTCAGCCCACCAAATTCGTTGTAATGATATTATGTTAACCTCCCGTTTGCATCTGAATTTTTTTCAAAGACATTTTGTCATTACTTTATGAATAGTAGAATGGAACAACAATTTGCGAATATTAGGAATTGCGTCGCTCTCTTTAATAGGAATATCTCATTTATGTCAGGATTTTTCTCCAACGACCCATTAACTTTGGCGATTTTTTTTTTTTTTTTTTTTTTTGCATATTTTTGAAAATGGTAAATCTAATTTTTGGAAGTTTAAAAAAAAACTGAAATATTTTAGACATTATGGAGAATTACGCGTAAAAAATTGACTTAAACGATTTCAATATTGCGATTCAAATATGACAGAGCATTCACCAAAGACGAAACAAATATTGGATTCCTTTCTACATCAATGGTCAAAAGCTAATGTCAAATATTTCTGCTTATTTAGAGCTTGATCATACCAAAACCATCTCATTCTTCTATTCAGTAATTTTGCCAGCTTTATTTATTCATTCATTAAATCTTCAAAACTTGCTCCGTATATATAAAAAGATTACCTAAATTTGTTGAAATGTAAAATATTATCTTAGGAGCCTGATAAATCAGGCATATCACACTGAACTATTTACATGCGCCATGAAAGTCAGTATTCATGAAAGTAAGTCAAAAATTTCAACAGTATGCAATCAGTGTTCTTAGATTAATAAAGTCCAGTACCTTTAGATAAAAAAGAATTCTTCGAAGAAATTTTAAGCCATTTATTTTTTTTTTTTCACTGAGACCTTATTTTTGTCACATAAATGATATCTCAGAAATAACTGATATTCTGCTTTGTTTTTCTATACGATTTCTCAAAACGACTTTTCACTATGGTTATTAAATAGAAAAAAATCTTGATTTAATGGAAAAACAATTAATGAGTTGCGCATGATACTGAATAATTTTAATTATCCTTTCCTGTGGAAAGTAATTTCATTATTAGAAGGTTACTTACCATATAATAATGTGGGATTGTACCAGGTATGGGGAGATTTGGCCAACACTTTTAAAAGAATATGTTCCTCATTGACAGCGGGGGAACCCACCACTTTTTTCAAATAATACTAATTTATGTCGTAATAATGAACTGCTGGTTTCACTGTAAATCAACAAAAAGCATTTTTTTTTTTCCACATACCTTCCACAGTTGACTTGACATTAACTTAATGTATACGCCATAGGTAATTGAAAGTTATTCGCTCTTTAGCGTGAACATAATTCTAAGAAAAACTTTGGCTTCTAATCATGCATTATAAAGTTTGTGATGTTGTAGTTACAGAAACGAAATTTGATCTTAATAGCATAGTTTCTTATAACTCCATCGTGGAATTAACACCAGTGTGCATTGAGAAACACTGAGGAGCCAACTATCAGTTTCCTCCGGAAGATGTTGTAATGTCGAAATTAATTGAAGCCTTCCCGTATAATGCAGTGATGATGTTTTACCACCGTGACTACCTGAAAGATGCAGAAAACTGATGTCGCTTTTCGATAAAACAGATGCGTAAGAATCGGGGATTAAATAGTCAGTTGCCCTGCCAGAAACTTCCTTCACCATGAGAACAAATTTACCTACCTATGGATAAAATGCATTGCAAGAACAGGCCCCGGAATCTTTCTCTAATCTCTAGCTTTGTTTATCACCTGCTCAAAAATAAAGTGCGGATAACTTTACTTTTGTATTTGACAACTGCACTAAAACGCTCATCCCTTTAATCCGTAAATCAATTTTTAACTTCAAAACGCTAAGTATAAAATGAATATTACGAACTGTGCTTTTCAGCTTGAAGTTCCTTATGTTCCGCCCATAAAAGGACCTGGAGATGCCAGCCAATTCGACCAGTATGATGAAACGCCAATAGTCATCGCCGAGACTGACAGATTTGAGAAGGAACTCGAAGAATTTTGAAATCCAAAAAGCTATAGAACACTTGATTATTCGTTCCGTAATTCAGTTCTATATTATTCATTTCATCACCATTTTAGAAATATCTTATTCGTTTTCTAAAATGCTTGCTAAACTTCAAAGACTTTCCGAAACCTGTGGTAGAAACCAAATAGAAGTTGAAAAGAAGAAAGCAAGCTTTTCTTGGGATGCCACGTATTTCTTTAAAACTTTGTATATAATTATCATAAAATGTTGCTTATGTGTTTTCGTGTCATTTTAAATCCAATAACTTATTTAAAAGCAATGTTTGTTATCAGTGTTTGCTTGTATGTTGGCGGTTACAAAGGTGCAGCACTTTCTGAAATTGTATTAAAACTTGTATTTTCAATTTGAATTTTATTGATCTTTGCTGGGAATTCGATTACTAAGGAAAATTAAAATAATAATAATAACAGGTAAGCAAAGTTGTTACACTTAAGCATCAGAATCAGCGACGGATTTCTAACTAGGCAGAAGATTAGTGCCACCAGACTAAGTCGATCCAAAAAGTTTATTTTGCTATTTGCCAAATAAATGAATTTGTAGAAACGACAAATTCTAGGAATGATAAAATATTAAGATAATATTAACACTTTATCAAGTAAAATTGGTCAGGTCCATAAGCGTTTTATTTTGCTTATTTATGAAGCCCAACATCTGATCCGAAAATAGTGTATTCAGAAATGGATGCTGGGCAGTCTATACTCATAATAGACAAATAAAAACAATTATATATTCACAAAGCTAATAAAATAATAAAAAAAATATTATCTTAAAATAATTCATTGCCTTATAAAAAATGTTCTGAAATATGAAACTAAATTGACTACCCCATTAAAAGAAGGTGTCTCATAACATGCATGGCCTAGGACCGCAAAATGCCTAAATCCGTCGCTGTAAGAAAGGCTGAAAAACGGCTTTGGGATTGAGGAGAAATAAGGGTATTTTGGTTTATTGCAATTCAAAAAAAATTATTTCATATCGATTATTTGAAATATTTAAAATATTTTGATAAAAAAATAGTGCAAAGTAGATCAGCTCAAAGGATAATTTTTAAGTTTTGGAATTCTGTAGAATTTATTACTGGAGGAAATTATTTAGAAAATTATTCGAGATTGATAAAGAATCGCCAGAACCTTCGCTGTTTTTATTTAAATTAATAATAAACAAAGCTAAAATTTTTGAAATATCTTTTAGATCTCTACTGCATCATCCTCGAAATATATCTTACATAGAATCAACAGCTTTTAAACCACTATTACATAATAAGCCATACATCTATTATTACAAACGTATTTATTATTATAAAATGGGTTTATTTGTTATTGTAGACAACCAGTATTTGACCATAATTTGGTTCTCTTTGAAATTTTGATTGTGCTTCATTTTGATCTCTCCTTAAATTTGTATTCCTTTGGGAAATTATTCTCTAAAATTTGTAGCTAAATCGAAAATAATGGAAAGGGCCATTTCAAATAAAAATTTACCGAATTGCTATTTTCTTTGAAATGGGAGCGAATTTAATGGTTGTGTATGTCAGCTGCTATTTATTTTCTATCACGATTCAACAGTAAAGGGAAAACATACGTACACAGGAGTCGCAGTTTGAATCTTGATTTCATAAGAGATTTGCAGTTAGTATCGTTACAATAACGTCTCTTTTGGAAGCAATACTAAGGCTACATTGGGACGAGACTCATAATTTTGAGCCCCGATGTGATAAGGAGGAGTACACCTGAGATGACAATCTCTTCTCCGAGCTTTCGCTCCTCACCAACGAGAAGATTTTTGATCCACGACTTCTGATTTTAGGTAGATCAAGCTCGCATGTACAAACTACTGATATTAAGTGTAATCGTACATTTTACTTCTTCAAAGTTGAAATACTAAGGCATTAAAAGCTCGAATAAAGATATAATTTCAATCAGTCGCAATATATCACTGCTTAAAAATTGTTTTTACATTATCGTATAATTCAAGAAATTGTTATATAATAATTGGCATATAATAGTATAATTCATGAATGCGTGTGTATAACATTAATGTATGGAGCCCAGAAATCGCTTTTTATTGAATGGCAACGGTTATATGTAAACAAATCTATATATGCACATTTTAGTGCACTTCAATCTGCTTCTGCTGAACGTTTTTATAGCTGTACTTATTCAAAGCTTCGCAAGTAAATGGAGTTGCAAAATATTATTAGAAAGGCTCTGAAGCTGATTCTTTGTATCCCCAAAAGAACCATTCAATCAGAGCAAAGAAGATGCAAAAGAAATCACGAAATAGTCGTGAAACAGAAAGATTAATCGAACTCAAAAGTAGGCTTAACCTTCGACAAATGAGTGACTACTTATAGACTTATAGCTATGACCTACGTATAGAAATTAATGATATTATCTTTCAAAATTATAATCATCTTTAAAAAAAAATATTGTTTTTTTTAATGATAAATGCTTCATTTCCATTCAATTTTTGGCAAGATTTAAAAATTATTGTACGGTTTTTAGCCAAGCACATCAAAATCGTGCCGATTCCCCGAGAGCTCGTCAAAAGTTCGCTATCTTTTTGTTATAGATGGTTAGCTCTTAATTATGACATTTGAAAAAGTAAAATAAAATCAAAGGCCACGTACCACACCCTAACAGGTAGGCTACTAATTTTTTTTATTTTAATATTTTTAGTTTAATTTTATACATAAACTGCAACAATAGTATTATAAGAAAATTTAAATTCACCCATCAAATATTCAATCGCGTGCTTTTGTCAATATTAAAATTTAAAAAAAAATGTTTTATTTGGACATTACCTCCGAAGTAGGATTTTCACTTCCGCTTTTATTTCAGAGCTGCTGATATACTCGGCTTTTGCCGGGGTAAGCACTATTTGGATGTGTAAAGTTTTTAATACATATAATTTTTAAACTTTTTATTAAAATGAGAGTATCGACTTAAAATTCAAAATCATTCAAATTAATTCCACGATAAACAAATATCAGTGAAATAAGAGCAAATAAGAGATTACAATTAATATTTAAAATATTTTAACAATAATTTCGAACAATCTTAATGCAAATCTTAATGCAAAAACAATTATTATATTAAACATTTCGTAACATATAAAACATTAAAAAACTTGACATTATGAAACTTCAAAAAATTTAACATTTCACTTTATAAAAGTTAGAATGTGGGTAAATCTAGTTGTCAAGGCAACAGCGCTACTTATCCGATATAATTCAAAATCATCTCTAAATAAAATAAACAGTTTAAAATAACTTTTTAATGAAAAGAGATGCAGCAACAAAATCATCACAATTAATATAGTACATTGACATACTTTCAAGACATTAAATAAATAAACATAGTAAAATTTCAAAAAACATAATGTTTCATTATAAATCAGAATGTAAATAGCATCCTGCGCGTGATTGAAAATAAATTTTCATTTTCCACTCTTTCGGAGGCCACGAAAATTAGACAAAATGTTTTTAATTTTCTTTATTCTTTTAATTAACTCAGAAGTACATCAGAATAAATTGAAAGATCGATTAATTAACAATATTTAGTTTTCAGTGCATAAGACACTAAAACATTAAATATTTTCCTATGAAACAATAAACGGAACACTTTTAAAGTCTTGCTTTAAGAGAAACCTCGCTTGAGAAGAGAGAAAAAAAAAAAGGCAGTCTTTAAAATTGTACAGGCAGGAAAAATAATTATCTGCATCGTCAGAAGCTTTGCCCCATTGCCGTGGGAAAAGAATCAGTAGCCTTCTCCCATCTGCGTAGAAAAAGAAATCGAGAGATTCGAGGCAAGAAAAATAGTGATAAAAAATTTAACCATGCGATTAATTAACACGAAATTTTCCAAGGATAATCTTTTTACCTCTATACATCTGTATGCAAAATTTGAATAAAATCTGTCCAGTAATTTTTTTAGTCTGCCTTTTATATTTATATAGAGTATGCATCCATTTTAATCAGTATTTGAGATTGAATTAAATGACAATTTTGTAGATGATTGAGTAGAATGGAAATTAAATTTGTTTTTCGATCTTATCAAATTTATAGTGAAATTTTAAAAAATGCATTCCATATTAATAATTTAACCACCTAGAAGTCAATAATCTGAACAAACCAACTGGTCGCCAAAGGCGACTAATTTTTAGAAATATGAAACTTATTTCACTTTTTTTCATCACGCTCATCATTAGTGTGATTCCGTCAATGTTAATTTCGCCAATAATTTCGCCTTTATTTTTATTGCGTAGAATACGTTACTTTTAAAATATACATCAGTAAATCAATTACAATAAAATTCAATTTGTTTCACCACGGGAGGTAAATTTGGTTCTCGAGGAAGGAATAATAATAATAATAAAATTGCCTGTTTACATCAGGACACAAGAACAAAGTACCAGAAATATTCCCTTTCAATAATTTTGCTGTGAGATTCTAATAAGAATTTCTTTGACACGTGTCGACTTAGGAAAGGGAATCTTAGGTATTTTTTGAAAGGAGTAAGTAATGTTAGGGATTTTTTTTATCCTTTCTCTTACGGCATGAGAAATGCAGCAGTCATCAGGTTTTTAGAACGCGTGTAAGAAATAATTAAATAAAAAACGGGTCCTGAAGCAGGAAATAAGAGAATATTTTAAAATAAAATAACCTGGGGAAACCAATATAAAAATCAAGAAATCAATTAAGGATTAAGATATATATATAAAGTAAAGTATATATATATAT
>JAPMOR010122747.1:0-23160 GCA_026543865.1 Argiope aurantia
ATATATATATATATATATATTAAACCAAGTTCGCCTTAAATTTAATTGTTTGATTTAATTAATAATACAGGTATTGTGAAAGGTCATAGAAATATTTTCCTCCATTTACTTTTTAGAAAATATATTTCAAATTTTTTCGCTTCATATACACACTTGCTGAAATTTACACTTTTATACATATTATTTACAATAAGGATTTATTATTTTTATTTTAACTTCTGTCAATGTGATGGTAACAGGTTGATAAAAGCTAATTTTTTCCCATTGACGTGCTCGTGCAGATAAATTTTTTGTACGAAATATATTGTTGAAAAATATAGTTACCATATTTCTTTAAAAACTCGTTAAACATCGAAACTTAACTTGTAGGTTAAAGCATTGATATCATTAAAAAGATAATTTTTTGAGTTTTATCTTGATGCAAAAATCAATTGTGTATTATAATTTTTTTGGAAGTTAGTGTTGTAATTTTTAGAAAGTGCATCCATTTTTAAATCCTGTTACTCCTTAATGTAATAAATTATTGGAGTAAAAGGATCAATGTTTGTGAAATGAATTAAAATTAGATAAGAAAATGATCTGTAATGCTCATAAATAATGCTGAAAGAGAAAGTTTTTGTATTAGTTGAAATTTAAACACTTTCGTTTTTCAAGTTCCCATTTTTGCTGAGATTACTGAAAATTAAAAGAGACGCATTGCACAAAAAGGGGAATAGTATAAGGTTTTCAGAACAGTAGTAAATGTTACATGTCCAATAGAATTTGAAGTTCAATATGCTCTTGTGAGTAAGCGATCAAGAACAAGCTAAATAAATTTTAGCAACCATAAATCTGAATTATAAAATTAAGTTGGTCATTGCTTTCATAAAAACTTTTAAAAAATGCTTTTAATGTGTATTAGCATTTGTGCAACAATATATTTTACAACTATTTTTCTTCAATTCATGGTTATATAGGAGTAATGATAATTTATATTTTGAAAAAAGTAACGTTCCTACCAAGTTATTTAATTGAATCTCTCAAACTTTTTAAAAAATTGTAGTTACATACAAATGAACAAAAATTGCGGATAAGCTTTCAGAAATGTGGAACAGTCTTGACGATGTCAGAGACTCAATGTCAGAGACAGAAATCTTTGCAGTTAATTTATTCTTTTTTTTTTTTTTTTTTTTTTTCGTAAATGTAAGTGACCATATAATGCATATTGCGAAATATTGAAAAAGAATTATTTAGAAATTATATCCATTTTTTTAAAAATTTCTAACGTTTTTTTCTTATTTTCATATTACTTTTTTATGTAGCCGTTTAGATGTTGCATTTAAATGTCGTTTCCGGTACATTGGATTATGTATAGTTAAATCTGACAGTAAATAAGCTAGAAAATGAAGTAATATATTTCAGATTTGAAGGAATTTCAGTAGTTATCAACATTTTCTTATTGAAAATATGTTTTTTTTTTTTTCCCTCCTGAGAACTAACCAGCAGCTGTTTTTAAAATTATTAATATGATTTCTATGATTTATTTTAGCCAAAAACACTTATTATTTTGGGGGGAAAAATACCCTTACTTGAACGTAAAAGTACGGTAGCTTTAACGTAAAAAGTACGGTAGCTCATTTCAAGTATCAGCTTGTGGAATGTATATACATAAAAGCATACATACATATAGAAAGAACTAAACATTCTTGATATCCATTTAAATTTGAATTTAAATCCCATTCTATTTATTTATTTATTTTCATTTTTGTTAAATAAAGTTAAACCGTAAGAGACATAAAAATTAAATCCTTATAAAACTAAAAATTATAATTCATTTTATTAGATGAAATTTGTATTATGCACATCAGAATTATAATTTTTATAAATGTCTTCCGTGTGGGCAAATTATAAACGTGTTCCTTTTTAATAAATACAATTTTAAAGCAAATTTTTCACACCAAATCTTACATTCAAAGATAAAGTTTCCAATGTGGTAGAATTTTTTTAAGCCTTGAGCGGAAAAGACAAACAGGGGGAAGTTTATCGAGCGCAAGTACCACACAACCATAAAAATTGTACAATTTTCTAAAAATTTAATTCTCATCGAATGCTTTCAGGGAAAAAAACACAAGGAAGAATTCCGAGAAAAGCAAAGTAAAAGTTAAGTGTAATTATGATGGCACAAAGTACATTTATATTATCTGCTGAATATGAAGTATCCAAACGGCATCAGAAGATGCTTCGTGCATTTGCTTTAAAGAGTTAAAGAATTGGTGTGTTTTTTTCCCCTTATCTCTGCACTAAATTTCAAATTTAGTACAAGAATATTTTTCAAGTGTGGCGTTAGGAATGAAAATTCCTCACCAAAACGCAATATTCTCGAAGTTACTTTTGCTGATGTATTTTTATTGAAAAGGATTTGTCCACTATTAGTTTTTGTATTGTTTTAAGAGGTCAGGATGTGCCAGCATTCTTGCATAGCTTTTGAATGTCTAAGATAAAATCCATTTGAATCTACAAATTCATCCAATATTCTTATCGAAACATAAGCAGCACTCTTTTTTTCCCTTTAGATCACTTATTTCAGAAGACATTGTATTCAACATTCTTCTTATTTTGAACATTATAAAAACCCTACATGAAAATAAGATTAACTTAAAAAGAAAATCCTCATCCGCTATTTTAGATGATTTTTTAATTAAGCTTTTATAACTCCTATATTGATACTTTGAATTCTTATTAATATTATTGTTTTCAATTTTACTAGACGGTTTAGAAAAATATCTAACAAAGCTCTGCCTGAACCAATTCATGCATTGAAAATTTTTACTCCAATTTACAATGAAGAAGGAAAATTGAGAAATAAAAATTGAGGTGCTTCGCTATAGCTAGAAAAATAACCGAGTGAAGTCTTATTCAGGTGACATAATACGCATTTGTTGCCATGTGTATGATAAAATTCTCATAAAAATTTGAAGGAAAAAAAAACTAAATGGAGAGAAAAAATCAATTTCAAGTGTCACTTGCCAATAAATACCTTACATCTGTCATCATAAATAAAAATCTAACTTTTGAAATCTTAAAAGTTGAAATCTTTGAAATTTAAATATGAATAAAAATATGCTCAAAAGAATCGTTATTGGAAGGGTTCTCTTTATATTCCAATATTACGTCCCTTTAAATCTCTAGGAGATGGTTTGAAACTTATATTTAGGACAGTAGCGGAGGGAGGCAATTTTTATAATTCTTTGGAAGTGCCTAATGCAATGGAAAGGATCACGCAATATTTCAATGGAATAAACGAGTTTAAATTTGCGGAATACAAAACAGTTTACAAAATCCCATATCAGAGAAATAAGAGAGCATCAGTATTTTACACGAATTAAAAGAGATGGATCTTTCAAAATCCGAGATTTCAACTTCGCTGGCATTCTCGCTTAATGCTACGTTAGACTAGGCTTTATAAAAAAAAAATACTAATATTTTTGAATCCAGATTTTCGTTCTTTCAGTTATTGTCTCGTTTTCCTCAGAAAACTGTTTATGTAAAAAGCTATTTTAGCAAATAAGCACTTAATCTTAATTTCCTAGTTTTCATGAAGTATCAAAGATATCAAAATAAATGTTTTTCTAGAATATTAAAAATTTAAAGAGAATCTCGATGAATATACTTTGCGGCATGTTTCACAATTGAAAATTCTATGATACCTCCACTACATTGCACCTACGACGCTTTTTAGACTGAAACGCACGAAATGAGAGCTGCATCCGAATCCCGTTCGTTTCGGATAAAATATTCCATAATTTCGAGAATCGTATAGAAAAGTTTATTGTTTATTCAAAAATCACTGAGCGCAGTATTAAAGGCAAATCAATAAATTGATTCTAAGGCAAATCAAAAATTTTAATCGCGCTTTCAGAGCTAGTTTTAAACAGCGACATTTATTCAGAAGATTTAACAACCAATTTCAAGAAAATATTCCACTGCCCGAGAAGAAACACATCAATGGCGTTAGAAAGCTTTTCATACCATACACATATTTTGCTATCGTCAAAATTCTTATGTAATGAAAGATGCTTATTTTATCCTTTGTTAATCAGATGGTTGGATGTTGAGATAACATTTAGTAGACATACTATTCAGCGGCGAAACATTTCATGGGGAACTTTTCGGACAGAATACAAATACTATTTCGCTTATTCGCAAAATGCACCTATTCTCAGAAGCAAAATACATATATGACGATTATTTTTCATTTTAAAAATTTTACACGGATAAATTTTACTTCGATGCAACAAAAAATGGCAGACGAATTTGCAGATATCACCCCGAACCCGTAAAGATCTTAAAAACCTAAACCATTCGAGAATCGAAAATAAACTTGAATAGATACCAAGGCATTGATTTTGGTATCTATTCAAGGATAAAGAAATCTTTACTTTTATGAAACTTTCAATGTCACAAGGATATTGCCTCAAGTTTAACATGTCATAATTAGCATAAAATATGAATTCCTCATCCGTTTGAATAATATTCTTGCTATGAGTGAGGTAAAAAAAATCCTTTTGAATTATTGGATTTTGATCCTTCCTCTGAATACACTATCTTACTTCCGTAAGAACAAATAACTAACTATCCATCTTGCTCCGATTGACTTTTTGACAATTAAAATTTTAATAATGCATTTTAAAAATGTTCTGTTGACAAATTTAAAAAAAATTAATTTTATCAGTCTATTCAATTTGCATGTGTAGCAGATTGAGATGTATATTTTAAATAAAAAACTGAAGCGATGATGAGATGGTGCGCCAAAAAGACACTGCATATTCAAAACGAAATCGTTTTCTTTGATTTTTTTAACACTTTCAACGCTACTAATGGGCAATTTAAACTGCTTAATCTAATACTAATTATCTAAGTCTACTAAATCTAAACTACTAATCTAATATTAATTACTTAAATATACTACTAAATCTAAACTACTAATGTAATACTAAACTACGGTACTAATACTACGCAATCTAAACTGGCATAAGTGACAAATTTTAGCCCACAGAAACCTGTAATTGGAAGTATCTGAAAGACGCAATATCTCGTCGGTAACGTTGAAAGTGTGAAATACCAATTACATTTTCCTTTTGAAAAGAATTCCTTTCAGCTTGAGAAAAAGTAAGTGTTCTTGACTACAAATATAGAGGCTCCACCCGGACTCCATATTTAACATATTATAGTATTTAATATAATTAATTGTTGTAAATCAATGTAAGACTGTAACAAATCAATAAGCATGTTTAGAACCTCTGGATAGAATATTTCAAAGAAAAAGCATAAAAGTAACTCGGACAGATTGAACATTTCTACTACTTTGACAGTGAGAAAAAAAAAAAGAAATTTAAACAACACACGGCACATTTTTAAAGGATTTTTTTTTTTTTCCCTTGATGAAGATAATATTCAAATCACAAATATTTCGCGATTTAAAGGAGTTTTTTTTTTGTTGTTGATGATGATGTTAAGGCCCACTAAATGAATTTGCTGCAAAATTTGGTTTCACGCACTGAACAAATACAGCGCAATCACAGACATAAACAGCACAACGAGATGTCATTCGCTCCGGTTCTCATCATGAAATGATGCGCAAGAAAATATATACTACATATATTCGCGTGAGGATTTTTTTTTTTTTTTTGGTGCGGGTTGGGATGATACTAACTACAGTTTTTCTCCAAGAATTCCTCTTAGAATACATGAACAAGCATTCTGAACAAGGAATATTAAAACTTGAGGCGTCCGGCAGGGCAATCAAACAATCAAAAATGTATGAAAATAGGGATAAGATTTTCTTGTGTGTCAGATTAGTTATTTTCTTTGATTTTATTTTTTAAATTCCAGCCAAATTCAAGATCCTAACTGTTAATCTTTACTCAAATGCAGCAACGGTGAAAATGAGATTCATAGGCAAGAAATTTTGGTTTGGTTTAGTTGTGTTTTCTGGCGCAAGAGCCAAATGTGACTATGCTGCTATTATCATAATCGTGTCATTTAGGTTACATCCTTGAAAATAGAGATCTTTATTTAAAGTTACTTGTCAATGATTTATATAAATGGAAGGAATATGAATACATTAAATCGAAATTTTTTTTACCAACTTCAGATGAGAGCTGAAAAAATGGAAAATTTAATGTTAAAGTTCAACGTTGCTGAAGTAGCTATCACATTAACAATAAACTCGTCTTTTGGAATGTTGTAGAACACAGAACAAAAACACGCCATCGTGAGTATGAAAAAAAAAAAAAAAAAACACTCCATCGTGAGTATGAAAAAAAACCACCCCATCGTGAGAATAAAAAAAAAACCCACTTTGAGAAAAAAAAAAAAAAAACATCTTGAGTATGAAAAAAAAACCCATCTTGAGTATGAAAAAAAAAAAACATCTTCAGTATGAAAAAAAAAACCCATCTTCAAAAAAAATATTCTATCTCGAATTTTAACACTATAACACACTCCACCTCAAGTATTAAATAAAACATTTCGTCTAGAATTATAAAATTCCCTCATGATGTTTAAGCATCACGAGATTTAAAAAAACACTCAGTTAAAGTACTCCATCTCAAGTTTAAATAAAATACTCTATTTCCGAATTTTAAAAAAAAAACTTTGAAATGCAAAAACTATCTTTAGTTTCAAAAAATCCCCATCTAGAATTTTAAATTATAAAATAATTTTTCAAATGAATGATGTTAAAACATTTCATTTTATTTGTTATTACATTCTCAGTTCAATTGCACCATATTTCTCAATTGCAAGCCATTCCGGGTCTCGACTGAATCCGCCATATGTCTCGCACTTAACGTAAAATTTTCCCTCTTTTCGTTCTTATAGCAATAAGCTATCGAAAATTTCTTTTAATCTATTTACTACAATTTCATTAAAAATAGTCACTTTCATATAGTACAACCACTTCTACTTGGTTTCCAAGCTATGTAAATATTATCCGTTTACATTAATTACTCAAATCCCTAAAATCGAAAATATTTTCAAAATACTACAATCAAAATTTTTAATTTTAAAACTCAAGACTCCATATCTAGAATTTTTAATTCAATCTGATTAAAATATTTCGTTATATTTATTATTCATTCTTAATTTATTTCTATCATATATCTCAACTTATAACCAACACGTGTTTCGATTTACGTGCCACCATTTATCTCACACTCAATACCATAATTTTTCTCCATTCAATGATATCGTTCGTATCAAATTTTATCACGTGTTTGAAACTCGCATCTCTATTCGTTCTCCCTTGATTGCCAAACCGAATTTAAAATTTTTAAATTCCACCAGAGAGTTTAAAATTTCCATATATACATTTTCTAATTATCATTGAGATATATAACATTATTAACATAACATACATTACATAACATTATACATACATAACAAAATTCCACCAGAGAGTTAAAAATTACCATATGTACATTTTCAAATTATCATTGCGATACATAACATTATTAGGATTTAAATGTAGAATACTCTTCATTCGGATGCATTATTTGACCAATAAATCAGTTTGAATTGCATAGAAAAATTCTTAACCCTTATATTCATTTTGTATAGTATACCAAACATACAAAATATATATAATATACAAATAATAATAATAATACAAATAATAATAAACAAATAAAAAATAAAATATACAAAAAATACATATAAAAATATACTACCACTATAAAATATCTTGCCACGATAAGGGTTAAATCGGAAAAGAAAAGCCTTCTATTTTCACGAAATCAAAACGATCCTTTCAGAACATTATATTTATAATTTTCATTATTTTTATAGGGAAATTGTTGAAATTTTTTCTGATCCAATATTTCGATCAGAGATACAATATATCTTAAGTCAAAGAATTTGGAAAAATATACAAATTATATGAACTATTACGTTCTTACGACATGTTAAGCCAACAAGTACATCTTTTTTTAAACAAAATCGTAGATGTTATATATTTTAGGCTTATTTCTTATTCACAAGTATTTGCATCGCTTATTTGAACTTTCCTACGCTTATTCAAAACAATGTGTACATTAAGACTATGAATCATGATCTATCACAAATTCGGTGAACTTTTCAATCAATGTATAAAGCAATTCAAACTGACCACAAAATAATCATTGGCATAAATAGCAAGTATATCATTAGGAAAAATATTCATATGATTAACAGAAGAATTTGATTCGATGTTGACCAATTTGTATGACAAGTTATGTTCCGAAAACATGTTAATGAAAATTGAAATGAATTCATCATATTTCTAAATATTTTACAGATTTTATGCTCATTTTAAGTATTTTTGATTCACTGTTTTTTGTTTTCTTATTTGCCCTCTTCTATGCTTTTACAAAACAATTTGTTCTATAAGACTATGAATGAAGATATGACATCTTTAAGGCGACAGTTGAAATGATCTTTCTTTAAATGTCATTTTCTCATATTTGGTCAAAGTTTCATTTCTTTAACATATTTTGAAATACAAAACTAACTAAACAGTAAGTTACAAGCAATGATTCATATGATTAATGAAAACATTTTATTCGATCCATAATTTTAACTTGCTAACGATTCTCAGAAGCAAAAATTCCAGCTACAGCGTTTAACGGTAGCTTTCTGACATTATTATAATTTTCCTCAAACATAAAATTAGACGGATTTGAATCGCAGCATTGCCTTTGCAGAGTAGAGTAGAAACAGTTTATTACGAACATTCCATGAAGTTAAAAAAAAAACTGATGTAGGAGAATAAATCTTTTTTTTTGGGGGGGGGGGGGCTACATAAAAATGCATTTTAAAAATTCCAAAATTGAGAATCATTTAAAAAAATGAATACTTCATAGCTTCGATATCTATCACTTTTTACTTAAAGAAAATTCAATATAAGCACCATTAGAACGCTTTATCTGACCACATCAGTTGAAAAAAAAAAAAAAAACATTTTTAGAAAGCATAAGGGTGTAATGTAGGCATTTTCAAATTCACTCACGTCAATTATTTCGTAAACTTTGTAAGCAACTTTTGCAAATAAAACTTTACATCTAAAGTGGAATAATGTTTTAAATCTAATAAAGAGGTATGAATGGCATCTATAGATTTTATCGCTTTATATCAAATTAAAAAATTAATTAAAAATCGCACGTTTCTTCTGAAAACACACCTTCATTCATGATCCATTTACTACTGGAGAAGAAATATTTTTTTACAAAGAGATTCATTCATTAATTTTCTGCAGGCAATAATAAATTGCATGTACGTAAGTTATTTAAATTCTTAAGGAATAATTATATATATATATATATATATATATATATATATATATATATATATATATATATCCGTTAAAGGAGTGACAGGTACAGTCATTTTTATAGAGCAAACAGCTAGCCAGGCAAATTGTTAACAGCTTTAAATATTACAACAGATAATTCAAAAGAAATTTGTTTTACAAATTTTAGATACATGCTTACGGTCGATATGACAACACTGAAAACACACAAAGGCACAAAACTCGATACCATCAAAATAGATACATTCATAGAGTAATTTTTCTAATGTAAATTGGTTTGATATTTTAAATATATTTTATATATTATTTGCTGTATTAAAATGTTTTAGAAGAAGGCAGTTTCTTTGAACAACAACAGATTGTTCAGGAAAATATCATTCAAAGTCTATTTCTGATAGAAATTAACGTTTTTTAACAGGGCGAACATTAACATTTTACGAAATTATTGTAATAATAATTAGAGAAGATAACATTATATTAAATTGCGGTTTAAGAGTTCGTAAAATATCCGAATCAATTACTTCAGGGATTGATGTGAAGATTCAGATGACTGAAAAGTTTCCTATCCTATAGTAAGTGAAATGCGCTTTGCTCTTGGTTAAAATTCTTATCCTTCTGGCGTGATCACAAAATTTTTTTTATAACGATTACAATTTCGTTACACAGCATCTTAAAATCTGTATTTCACATTTATTATCGAAAATATTTCATTTAGAACTAAATACCGAGCAGGATAACTTTTTCGTCACATATACAAGTATTTGTGTATAAAGTAATTCAGGTTGATTTAAAATACATACCAAGCATTTGATTAGTATGTCCAAAGCAATAAAAAGAATTTTTTAAAGAAACTATCATCTCTTATGAAGAGATTATTTAAATGAAGTTTATTAGTGAGTTCATGCATTTTATTTCAAATAACAAGATTGTCTTCCTTTATTAATTTTTAAAACTGGAATAATCTTTGAAAATAAGCAAACCTTCACTCAAGTTGAATTTTGTATACACATTCCACAAAACTCAAATTTTAAAGAAATTCATATTAAATTGAAATCGTTTAAAAGAAATTTTAACGTAATATTGATGTAATTTCTTAATATAGGAAAGGAAAATTACATGAAAAAGCATAAAATGGCCAGGCTTTGAATTAAGGTGCATAACAATCCCAGAAAAATATTTAAATTTTTAAACCAAAAAAAAAAATTCTTAGATTTTTCTTTACTGCTTATTTTTATATTTTTCACTTATTTTCTTGATAGTGAAGAGTTTTGAAAGACATTTTAAATAATCAGACACTGGAAAAATTGCATATTTAATCTCAATGTGACATGCTTTTATCTTTTCTCTAAGTTAAGCTTTTTCTTTTATTATCGCAGCCTTTGCGAATTACATAGCATTGTTACATTGCATTATGAGCCAAACAAAATACAACTGCGAAAGACTACAATCATTTACTAACTAAGAATCTTCATTCATTTTGGAAAATCAATTTTGTCGTCTAAAAATATTGGGTAGAAAACATTCAAACTAAATGAAATCTTTAATTCTCATTTTAATCTTGAGGTAAACAAGATAATGGTGTGAAGTGTTGCTGGATGCGCGCCATGTGACAGATGATTACTAATTATGCTACAGAGAAACACACATTAACTATTTCAATAGTTTCAGAAATAGAGTCCTTTCTCAACAGCAAAATAAATTTTCTACCTCCATCTCTATAATATAGAGCTCCGTCTATATTTCATCAATATTTCTTATCCATATTTTTTATTCAAGTAGTATGCAATCCTTTCAAAAATCCATAGAAGATATATTTTCATAATTACAGCACGATTTAGACGAAATAAATATGCTGCGCTTCAATCACAACCACCACATCAGACACTTTGAATATGAATTACTCTACTTCAAATCTCGCATTTATAATTGCATCTCTTCTTTTTGGATATCTCAAGTTTATATTCTCAATGTTGCTTCCATACGGATAGACAGAATGCTTTTTTAAAAATTATCTTTTAAAAATTCGATTGCATGAATAACTTGCCAATGCGTTACTTTGCAAAAGAATTATTTTAAACTTAAAACAAAAACTGCATGAAAACGTGCATATTTTATATATGATAAAACTATTAATGTGCATGGTATATAAGATAAATAGTAGAAAAAATTTCCTTCACGCATTTGTAGTCTTTATTGCATATATGTATAAAATGAAATTAGCCTACTTCATCAAAAAATAGGGAGGTTTTAGAGAAAAAGAACTTGAAATAGCTTTGAATCGGATATTAATATATTCTCAATTTTATCTTATTATTGTTATAGAATATTCAATCAGATGTTTAAATTCCATTGCAATTTCAGGCAGCTTCAAAGCATATTATAACAAAAGATTTACTGAAACCTAATGATAGCGTCAATGCTAACCCGTTCTTTATGTAAAATAAATACATTTAATTTCTCATTTAAAAAAAATTATCGTTTAATCAAAATGACTCTAGAAATATCATTAATATTTGTCGGTACTCAGCATTTTCTTTCAGATTCATCATTGGTCAACACAGACACACAAAATTTTTAATATGAAACTTTATTTGTTTAAAAGAAAAAATATCAATAAATTATTCAATTAGAAAAGGATTGAATATTTTACATAAGAACTAATCAAAATTTCAACCAACTAACATAATGTGGAATCATCTGCCAATAAATCGTGAAATAGTTAATAAGTCACAAATAATTAATACCAAGCGCGTTTTCATTGGTATAAAAGAAGATCGTTCTCGCGAAACCGTTTGATAAATGCACAAACGACATCTGACAATATAAAAATGGTTGAAATGACAACAGAACATTTTATTTTATTAGCCATATGAACGGAAAAATATAAACAGCGCTGTAAATAGATACAGAAAATTGCCGAATTCGCAGCAGATGAGCTTTCAAACGAAGACTCAACAGTTCATTTTATCAAACTGTTTGTATGTAATGGGACTCGATTCAATACTTTGGGGGGGGGGGGGAAACTAAGATTTAATCAGAAACATTCCGCAATTATAACAAATGCATTCTTCTCCCTTTTGTGACCGGCCATAATTGATCTTTACTTCAGCTCAGTTTAAAATGGGATGAACAGAACTCATTGCTATAAAGAACCAAAATTATACACAACAAGCCAGTTTTGAACGCTGATTCAGTTTGGATACAATTCCTACACTATTGAAAAAAATATGAAAAGTACAAAAAAAGGCGAAGAGCTTATATACCAATATATAGAAAGCTTATATAGCAAAAGCTTATAGAGCTAAATTGTCTTTTCTTTACGCTGCATTTAACCAAATCGGTTAAGATTTCTGTAAAAAATTTTTGTAATTCCACGAATTTTCACCGATAGAATTTTGACAAGATTCAGTTTTATGATTTGACTAATCATGTAGTGAACTGTATTTGAAATGGCAAGGAATCAAAGAACTTGGGCGAATATTTGATTTGTAAATATGTCTGATACTTCTACGTAAAATAAATAAATAAATAAAAATAAAAAATTAGCCAAAGTAAAGTAAAAAATTAAAAGATGAGAAATACTGTTCAAATTTTAGAAGAGGTTTCTGTCATTATCGCTACCTATCGATTCCAGATAATTTTCATTTGGAGACACAAGGTGTGGCTATCAAACAAAGTTGTGATTACAGCATTTTAAAAAATATGATTCCAGCAAATGCGTCTTGTTTACAATTAATGGATGAAGAGCAGATACCAAAATTAAACTCATTTTTAAAAAAAGATGAGGTTGCTCAAGTAGTCAGTTCTGACATTCAAAACTATAGATTATAATTTTGAAGTAAATAAGTAATTTAGAAAATATAATAATAGTTTAGTGTCACAAAATAATTCTTTTATCCAATGAAATATAATATTCATAATAAAAGAAATCATTTTTCAATTCAATCATTTCATATTTTCTCAGAAATTCTATAAATTTCACTTCAATCAACCTCATGTAACAAGCAATTGCATCTTTATCAATACAAAGTAGCTTTGAAAACTTTGTTTCTATTTTGTTCTTTAGGGAAAACTTTAAAATTTTTAAATGATATCAAATAAAAATAGCACAATATCTAATTTAAGTTTATCGTTATTCTCTTATTAATGAACTTTTAAATATATTTTTTAAATATTAGTAAATGATTCCAAAAATTTTTTTCAAAAAAAAATTGCCTGCATTATATTAAAATCTAAGGGGAATGACAATTGAAAATTATTAATTTCTTCAAGATACAGTGTTACTAAATATCACCATATTCAAATATTAAAATTAAAAACATTATAAATATCATAAGAATGTATAATCATGAAATAATAATAATGAATATAATTTGAGCCACATTTTTAAAATGCAGCACAAAAATATTACCCAGCTATAGCAACGAATTCGTAATTTTTAACCAAGGTTAAAAATTCGGTTCCCCCTTTTTTTTTTTTTTTTCCTTTTATTTATTTATTTATTTATTTATTTATTTTTTTCCTTTTAGCTATTATTTGGCTTGCTTGACTAGAAATTAAGGTTATTATGTTGTATCTCCGGGCATTTTCAAAATTTTTATGGCAGGCAATTTTTTTTTAACCTGTTAACCGGGTAATTATGTTCAATTCGTTTTGCATTGAAATATTTCGGCATACCCAGTTAACAGGTTAAGCAGTTTACGTATTTATATCTATTTAATAAAACATATACATACACTTTTTTTAATATAACTCATCAATTATACCATTCAAAAATCACAAAGTTCATAAAGCATATTAAAATATTTGCAAAAAATTTCATATCACTTAAACGGAGTGGTTCGATTCTTTTTTTTATTTTTTTTTTCCTTATTTTTCTTTTCTTTTGTATATTTTTCAATTATTTTTTTAATATTTATTTTTTTTCATTTCTTTTTTTTTCTTTCTTTATTTTCTTTTTTTTAAATGTTTTTTCCTCCCATTATAGCAGAAAAAACAATGAAACTCTGAAGACAAAACTTTACACTTTACAAATTTCTTTATATTACACTATACTTATAGAAAATTAAATCATATAAAAACAGTTGATATCTTAATTTAAAATCACAACGAAAATGCTTTTAACAATTCCACAAGCAAAAATTTAAATTTTTACTAGAATTGCATTGGTTTCAGTTTTCTAATTTGTCATATGCACAAAATGAAAGTTTTGTTTACAGTAGACACATTTTAAAATACCAAAAATATTTAAAATGAAATGTGAATTTAAGAATTTAAAATATACAAATAATCAAGATTATATAGGTTTATACAAATAAGATATTCTATTAATTACTTTTATACAGAATATATTTTGATTGAGAGATTGTACAATTTCGAAATGCTATTCGAGAAACTCGGTCCATGCCTTCATATCACTGATTAAATCCAGGAATTCTTTTATTTATTAAGAATTTGGAAATATAATTACAGAAGTGGGATACCAAGATGAGAAACATTTCAGTAAAAAAAAATAAAAGTATCCTTAAATTAAAAGAAGAAATAAGCTTATATTCTTTTTTTTTTTTTTTGACGTCGGAAATGCTTATTCTTCCTACTTTAGAATAGAATTACAAATTCATTTTTTTTATTATTATTATTTAAACGTTTTGTTATCTTATGAGAGTTTAAATAAAATTTCAGTATTTCTATTGTTTCACAAAAGGAAAATGAATATTAACATTTGAAACCGCGCACATAAATTACAAGAGTTGGGGTTTTTTTTTTTTTTTTTTTTTTTTTTTTTTTGCGCCAATGTCTGTTACAAGATTCAAATACAAATGTGACTAAACCTGCAACTGGATGTTCCATTTTTAGGATGAATAATCTTGACTTTTTTTTCTTCCGCTTATTATTTTATAAAAGTTAATATGTTATTAGACGTTAGATACTATATTCTGACAATCCAATTATTAATGCTACCATTTTTGAAAACTGCACCACCATAGTCTGTACAAAGAGAGTATGTATAATGCAAATCTTTATACATTCATAGTAATCATTTCAGTATCTTCAAGACAATTTCCAATGTCAGTTGTTTGTCATAACAGCAGGAACCTGAAGGTTATTGATGCGTTTAAATAGCAGCTTCTCATTATATCGAATGAATGGATATATATGTGACTGAGAAGTGGTTGATAAATTATTTGCAGACGAGTACACTGAAAAAGAAAGTATTTGTTGAGTTGCCAACTCGAAATGTCATTGATAGCTTTTTTTTTTTTTTTTTTTTTGCTTCAAGAGTCTTGACGTGGCAAAGACTGGCAATAAAAGTCATTTCTTCTGCATATGCTAAGCAGGTTACAGCATGAAGAGACCACTTCGCTTCATTTCGATCGGCAGCATTGATTTTGTTGGTTTATGAGAAGATCCGATATATTGAATGCAGATTGCTGGATAATACGGTCTTAACGCAGAAAGTGTCTTTGACACAATATCTCTTTGTATACAAGGTTGAAGAGGTTCTGCGAAGACAGCAGAGATTCGTTAAGGTGCAATTCCATGGTACATGGGCAGACAGATACCTTTATCCAAAGTCATCTCGTACTTTCCAGCAGCTTTTGCAACCACTAATGTTTCAGTTCCAAGTCTCATATCGGACAATACAGCTTCTTATGTGTCTCGCACATTTTCCAAAAAAGGCTGCTATTTGGCTTCATAGTCTGTCAGTCGGTTGAGGCACGTTATTTTTTTTTCCCTCCTCCGTAGCTGTAACACGAATCTTGGACTAGGTGTTACAAATGTATAAGGACATGTAGATAGCCGGAAACAAGTTCTTTACAGAGATAAATGACTTTGGCATAGCATGTTTCTCTCTGTATTATGTCCAAAGAAGTCCAGTGAGAACAGGAGATTCTCCATGGCACTCCTCCATAGATACATTGGTATGCAGATCTCTTTATTCAAAGGCTTCAACAGTATATGAAAACAAAGTCAAAGATTCAGATCTATAGATCTATATCCTGCAACCTTTCAGTGAAAGAGCGCTGCTTAATATTAGTAGCTATGCCGTCAGTAAAAAGATGCCTATTGGTTTGATGAAGCTTCACAGATGGTTCAGGATATTTTTTTTCCGTTTCCTGAGCAAAAATCTTGGAAATAATATTCGTCACTAAGGTATTACGAAGGACAGTTTCAAGTCCAAGAACTTATCGGCCAGTTGTTTCAGTTCGATTAGCACACCAAGTAAATCTCGATGAAAGGTCCAGTTAAAATTTTCAAGCGACAGTGTACACAGTATAATGTCTTCTTAGTTCCTGAGCAACAGTCATTCAGTTTTCAAATAGTTTTAAGACTAATTACAAAGTATTTTAACACAGTGCATGGACTACATCAGCAGACACTGTCCTGTGTATTTTGTAACATTTTTCAAGCCGTCAAATAATTTATGATGTTGCAGTTTTCGAAAAAAGTAGTATTCATATTTTAAATGTATCCAATTTTAAAATTCTTGAAGATACATTTTGACGAATGTTAATCTAATGAAAAGTTAATTTATTAATACACATATAATTTTCACTAAAAATTGTAAAAATTTTCATTCCGTATAATTTTAAATGTACTTTTTTTCACTTTTTTAATTGAAATTTAGAACTAAAATTTCAAATACTCTTAAAATAAAATATCTATAGTATGCAAATGCGATACAAACGGATGCATGCAAATGAATGTAAAAAGTAAATAGTCTTTAAACACAATGCATATCGTTCAATTTTAACACATGATTTTCTACACATTTTTTTTTTGAAGTAACACGTTAAACGTATTACAAAATGACTTTATTGCTTGCAGTCAAAGTCAATGTTTCATTCAATTGGGAATGTATTTCAATTTAAATGCAAATACTAAGCACAACTTTTTTCTTCATTTCCAGCTCGGTACCTTTTTTTTTTTTAATTTAGATAATGCTAAATTTCTATAATGATAAAAATTTATATAATGTTGTTTATGTAACTTCAGAGAAACACTCAATTCACTGGCACAAAAATTATAAAAATACAATACTAAAATTTAAAAGATACATTAGCGCAAAAAATTCGATTCATTTTCAAAATTCTATAAATTACATTTTGATATCCCAGCATTTTTACTAAATAATTACACAGATATTATATTAATAAACATTTTTATAAAATTTCGGAATCTCAACATCAGAATTTAAAAAATTTTGGAATCATTTAAAATTTCTCAAAACGCTGCTTTGAATTTCAAATATTTTTGTAAAATCTACTTTACTTTTTAATTTGAATGTTAAATGATAAAGATATATGATGCTTGTTACACAAATATTTTATTATTTTCTATTAAAAAAAAGTCCAATTCTTATATAATGATAAAAATGCAAAGTTAAAAAGCAAAAAATTATAAATTTAAACACAAAACTATCTTTGGAGTTATCAAAATAAGCCTTATTACTAGATTGGAAAATTTAAATGAACCTTTCCGAACTGATGCAAATGCGTTACTCTGAAGCAATTACCTATGATTTGCTTCATCTACGCAGTTGCAAAACTAAATGAGCAACCTAATTCAACATTTATTGCACAGAGCCAATCTTACTAATGATAATAGACAGTATAATTATGCCACACTCATGTTGTTACATGTTATACTGTACAATTTTCCAGTACTTTGCAAATACAGCCAAGTCGCTTTTGAAAATATGGAATTCTTCCGTATTAGAATTCCGTTTCTAAAACACTTAAATTGCCGGTTTATTGACAAATACATCTTTTTAATAGATATCTTGTAGGAGATACTAATAGGGAAGGAATATATTTTCACACAAATATTTCAAGGTTTAATGCAGGAAAAAGAAATTGCTTTTTTCGAATTAAAAAGTGCTATATTACAGCTCTAAAATTCCATTTAAAACTATTCTCAAAATATTTGCTTGTTAATAACATTTTTTTCCGAAAAAAAAAAGAATGAAAAAAAGCAGTATCGCATTGAAGGAGTTTAAAAGGATAGATGTTCCTGACCAGCTGGAATATTAAGTGGATTTTCGTTTTGGGATAAATCACAATTTTCCATAAAATATGGCTAAATTTAATTTTGAATTCAAATACAGTTCACTGCATACAACATAACTCAAACTACGTAATTTTTATTAATTATCACGTTATCGGTAAATCATAGATCTTGCAAACATAAAAAAATTGCGTTTCAAGTAAAAAAAGAAATTAAATATTTTTTGAAAAACTGAAAATTTAATTTGTTTATCTATTCTTTACATAACAATTAAATTTATTCCAAAATATCAACTTCATGATTCATCCAATTGTGCAAATATGAATGCCTCTTGAATGAAGGGTTATTTCAGAGCTTTAAGGAAAACCCGGATCTTAATGTAAAAAAACTTCATCCCAATTTTGCTGTTACCAGTGAATTTAAATTTTGTTCTTTAACCCTTTTCATAACCAACAAAAGAAGTGCTTAATGTTGCGATCAAACAAAGCATCAAGAATTAATAGAAAATGCCCGCGTATTCTTGAACCAAGCGTACATTCTAATGAACGTCAATTACATTTAATGCAGCAGATGCGAATTACAAAGTCATCTGATAAAAATCCGTCACAGGCAAAAAATTTTAAAGAGAAGAATGCATCATTAATATTTTACGAAGTGTTAAATATCTTCTTTACAACTATGTAAAATGATTAGAACATCCTAAACCTATTGCAATAAACTTGAATTGGAAGCTAAAAAAATGCGAAATTTTTAAAAATATTTTTTGATGAAATGTAATCAGTACTTTTTCCATTTATAATTGGGCTATTAATGGCAAGCCTTTAACCGAGATTTCATGGTTGGAAGGTGCCGAAAATTAGGCAGCTTCTCTTTAAAACCACACTGAAAGATGTCGACTTTCTTTTGGAAGTCTTAACTAAAATTTACTGAAATAAAAAGATTTTCGTTTAAATACAAAAACAATAAAAAGAAACTCCAAAGAATACGTAAAAAATTAAGGCTTTTAAAATAATTAAGATCCAATGGGAGATGACCGATTTTTGCTAAAATTAATAGTTCCAAATTAATTTCATTTTTCTGATATATCGGAGATAAATTTATTGCATCTACAGATGAGGGATGTGTTCATTCTGCTCCTTTTAAATAAACTGTGCAATATAAAAATCGTACAATTTTCTAAAAATTTAATTCTCATCGAAAGCTTTCAGGGAAAAAAACACAAGGAAGAATTCCGAGAAAGGAAAAGTAAAAGTTTTAAGTATTGCAATTACGATGGCACAAAGTACATTTATATTATGTTCTGAATATGAAGTATCCAAACGGCAATACTTAAAAACTGAAGACACATAGTTAATCAAAGGAATTTGAAACAGTTTACACCCTATCTTACTTTCGCTACATCAGAAGATGCTTCGTGCATTTGCTTTGAAGAGTTAAAGAGTTGGTGTTCTTTTTTCTTATCTCTGCACTAAATTTCAAATTTAGAACAAGAATATTTTTCAAGTGTGAGACTGGGCATCAAAATTCCTCATCAAAACGCAATATTCTCGAAGTTATTTTTGCTGATGTATTTTCATTGAAAAGGATTTGTCCACTATTAATTTTTGTATTGTTTTAAAAGGTCAGAATGTGCCAGTATTCTTGCATAGCTTTTGAATGTCTAGGATAAAATACATTTGAATCTACATATTCATCAAACATTCTTATCGAAACATAAGCAGCACTCTTTTTTTCCTTTAAATCACTTATTTAATTGATATAGTATTCAACATTCTTTTTATTTCGAATATTATAAAAAATACAATAAAATAAGATTCCTAATTAATTAAGATTAAGAAAATCTTGATCCACTATTTTAATGATTTTTTAATTAAAACTTTCATACCTCCTATATTTATACTGTTAATTCTTGTGAACATTCATTATGAATATTATTGTTTTAAATTTTATTAGATGATTGAGAAAAATAAATAAAGCTGCGCCTGAACCAATTCATGCATTGAAATTTATTACTCCAATTTACAATGGCAAAGGAAAATTGAGGTACTTCGCTACATCTAGAAAAATAACCGAGTGAAGTCTTATACAAGTGATATAATACGCATTTATTGCTATGTATATGATAAAATACTCAAAAATTTGAAAAGAAAAAAAAACTAAATGGAGAGAAAAAAATCAATTTCAAGTGTCATTTGCAGAAACCTTACATCTGTCATCATAAATAAAAATCTAACTTTTGAAATATTAAAAAAACGGGTTTAAATATGAATAAAAGTATGCCAAAAAGAAACGCTAGTGAAGGGTTCTCTTTATATTCCAATATAACTTCCCTTTAAATCTTTAAGTGATGGTCTGAAGCTTCCATTTAGGACAGTATCGGAGGAGACACTTTTTATAATTCTTTTGAATTCCATAATGCAATAGAAAGGATCACGCAATATTTCAATGGAATATACGAGTTTAAATTTGAAAAATACCAAACAGTTTACAAAATCCCATATCCAAGAAATAAGGGGAAGCATCAGTATTTTACACGAATTAAAAGAAATGGAAATTTTAAAATTCGAGATTTAAAGTTCGCTGGCATTCTCACGTAATGCTACCAAGGCATTGATTTGGGGACGATCTGTGAGAAATCTTTACTTTTATGGATCTTTCAATGTCACAAGGTTATTGTCTCAAGTTTAACATGTCATAATAAGCATAGAATATGAATTCCTCATCCGTTTGAATAATATTCTTGCTATGAGTTGGGTTAAAAATAAAATCCTTTTGAATTATTGGATTTTGATCCTTCCTCTGAATACCTATTTTACCTCGGCAAGAACAAATAACTAACTAGCCAATTTGCTCCGATTGACTTTTGGGTAATTAAAATTTTAATAATGCATTTTAAAAAATGTTATGTTGACAATTTAAAAAAAAATAATTTTATCAGTCTATTCAATTTGCATGTGTAGCAGATTGAGATGTATATTTTAAATAAAAACTGAAACGATGATGAGACGGTGCGCCAAAAATATACTGCATATTCAAAACGAAATCGTTTTCTTTGATTTTTTTTAACACTTTCAACGTTACTAATGCGCAATTTAAACTGCTTAATCTAATACGAATTATATAAATCTACTAAATCTAAACTATTAATCTAATACTAATTAACTAAATCTAAACTACTAATCTACTACTAAACTAATACTACGCAATCTAAACTGGCATAAGAGAAATTTTAGCACACAGAAACCTGTAATTGGAAGTATCTGAAAGACGAGATATCTTGTCGGTAGCGTTGAAAGTGAAATACCAATTACATTTTCTTTTTGAAAAGAATTCCTTTCAGATTGAGAACAAGTGTTCTTGACTAGAAATATGGAGGATCCACCCAGACTCCATATTTAACATATTATAGCATTTAATATAATTGATTGTTGTAAATCAATGTAAGACTAACAAATCAATAAGCCTCCTATCCAGAGGTTCTAAACATTTCAAAGAAAAAGCATAAAAGTAACTCGGACATATTTAACATTTCTACTGCCTTGAAAGTGAGAAAAAGAAACAAGAAATTTAAACAACACACGGAACATTTTTAAATGTGATTTTTTTGTTGATGAAGATAATATTCGTATCGCAAATATTTCGCATTTTAAAGGAGTTTTTTTTGTTGTTGTTGTTGATGATGATGTTAAGGCTCACTAAATGAATTTGCTGCAAAATTTGGTTTCACGCACTGAACAAATACAGCGCAATCACAGACATAAACAGCACAACGAGATGTCATTCGATCCGGTTCTCATCTTGAAATGGTGCGTAAGAAAATATATACTGCATATATTCGAGTGAGGATTTTTTTTTTTTTTTTTTTTTGGTGCGGGTTGGGATGATACTAACTACAGTTTTTCTCCAAGAATTCCTCTTAGAATACATAACCAAATATTCTGAACAAGGAATATTAAAACTTGAGGCGTCCGGCAGGGCAATCAAAACTGTATGAAAATTGGGATAAGATTTTCTTGTGTGTCGGATAGACATTGTTGCAGTTATTTTCTTTGATTTTATAGGTTTTGATAGGTATTGAAAGTAAATTATAAAAGATAAACAAATTTTAGTCTTTTTTTCTCGTTTTTTATTCTATTTAACAAGTTTTCTTTATAAGAAACTTTTCTGTAAAATGACGAGTCAACATCAAACTGGACAGATAATGATTATATTGAAGTGATTCTACATAAACGCCCTCCTATGTTTGGAAATTTACAACTCCGAACTTAGCATTTTCACCTTTTCATGCCAAAGATCTAATCAGCACTTCTACTCCACCAAATGCATAATATTCTTTACGATATCTGCACTCATGAAGATAAATGGAGCTTATTATTATTTCATTCGCTTTTAATACCAAAATAATAAGATGCTCTAGAAATATTGTATAAAGGTAAAATTTGTAAAAACGTTAAAACAAGCTATTAAAAATTAGAAACCAATTTGCTAAAAGTGAGCTATTTTGCAAAAGGAAATTATTTCAAGAGAGTTTCGGATGAATGGATTCAGATTAGTTTACGATTTTATTATGTTCGGTTTCAGTTCACTGGAAAAATTTAAAGCTTCAAAATGCACGCGAATACGAAATCGAGAATAAGAAATTTTTTCCAAAATATTTTTAAAATACAAAAATAATTTTGTGCCAATTTTTAAAATCTTCAAGAATGAAGAAGGGGGATAAAAAAATTAAGAAAAAAAAATATACTAACAGTTCACTTTCAAAACTGAAAACGAATGCGCCTTATTCATGGAGCTCTTGCTGCAAAAACTACCAAGTCCAGCCTTCA
>JAPMOR010122756.1:0-10281 GCA_026543865.1 Argiope aurantia
AGACATAAAATAGTGAAATTTTGTTCCTTTTGAGCAATTTAGGTCAATGAATTCTTAGTTTTTGATACTTCGCTTGAAACTGGATACTTTTCTTTCTATCTATAGCTCCATCATAATAGTTCCACTACAAAAATTATTCTAATGATTAAATAAATGGTAAAATTTGACCAAATGTGTTATAGGGACTCATAATTTCACTCCCATACTTTTTTTCACTATTATTTTGGAAAGATTTAGTCTCAAATAGACATAAAATAGTGAAATTTTGTTCCTTTTGAGCAATTTAGGTCAAAGAATTCTTAGTTTTTGATGCTTCGCTTGAAACTGGATACTTTTCTTTCTATCCATAGCTCCAACATAATAGTTCCACTAGAAAAATTATTCTATTGGTTAAATCAATGGTAAAATTTGACCGATGGAATCATACGGGATATGAAAGATTGAGAAGAGTTTCTTAGTTTAACTTCCATGCTTTTTGGACTTTCATCCTTTTTATTCTCGAAAAGTGTGATTTCGAATTGTCATGAAGCAGTAAAACTTTGTTTTTGTTAAGCAATTTAGGAGACGGAATTCGTAGTTTTTGTAGTTTTCCTCAAATTGGATACTTTTATTTTATTAATAGTTCCACCACTTATCAAAGCATTAATATTGCTAACAACAGCTTTGTATCGACTAATAGTCACTACCATAATATTTCGATAAAAGCTCAGTTTTGGGGCCTCATCGCTATCCAGATGTTATGGAAATCGCAACAATAAATGCATAGGATATATGTTTCCTCATATATGATTACTAAATATAGAAATGGTGGATTTCAACTATGGACAGAGAAATGGGAACTTCTATTTGATTTTTGAGATTTTGTTGTGAGCTTATGGCGCTCGTTTATCCACATTTTTGACCTTACTAAATGTATCCAAGTAACGGAATATGATACCTAATATATAACTAAAATAATATCATTTAATAATACCTAATTCTAATGCTTAATCTCTGACATTTTTGCTAGAATAGTATAAAATAAAGTCTCTCAATTCGCTTGATTTCGATGTCTATTTTTACAAGTCTATATGGCTAATTTTACAGATTCATATAGCCGAATCAGGATTTTTTGTAATAATTCAGGGCAATTTGATTGTTTCAGCACCAATTACTTTGACATTTCAGACTATTCTTTGTAGTGTTTTGTTCATTCGAGAATTATTAAGAAAATGAATGCGTACGTGCTATACGTTCATGGTAGGTCTATAGGTTAACGGTACCACATAGCATTCTAACAATTTATTAGTGGCATACTTGCATAGTCTCTGCGATCAATATTCTTTGCTTCTCTGATGCTGTTGCTTCTGCGTGCTTATCGTTATAAATATGAATGAATTTTTTCATTTAGAAATCTAAGATTACATCGGTCAAAATATTTTGTTATATTCTTCAGTCACTTTTAAAGAAAAATATTGTCAACAGAACAACTTTTTTAGAATCGGCCTGTGCAATTAATTATGCGATATCTTATTTCAATAGAGCAATTTTCGATAATTATTAAATCGTAGTTAAAATACTTGAATACGAAAGAAGCAGTTTGCAGTAAATGAATAAAAAAATACTTAAAAATAGTAAAAAAATAATAAAATAATTATGAAAAATAATAATGAAATAAATAATATATATATATATATATATATATATATATATATATATATATATATGTTTGTGACCTTAATACCTTAATTTTGGACGTGAGTGTATATATTTATATATATATATTCGGATCCGAATTTGACGGTCCTTGTGTTGTTTTTCCAATCCCGTTCCATGATCTCAATGAAAGGAAACCGATGATTCGAACCCGACCTTTTTGCGAGTTTCGTGTTTTGTGGTTCGCAGCAATCGCAATGCAAATCGAGCGACTATTTTAATTTCGGCTCGTGTTTTTCCGGTGTTTGGCTCGTGTCGTAGTCTTGAGAGAAGAGAAGGATATAGAATAAGAGAAATGTGTTTTTTTAGCTCTAAGATAGAGAGCGTCGACTGGTTGGCTATGCAATTGTATGTTGCTTCAACATTTTAACTATGCCTATTAGTTATTTTAGACGGTTCGAATCTGAGGTCTGGTAATGTTGATCTAAGTTTTTATTATTCAACTTATTATTTTTATTGCTCCAGTTATGAGCACATTGACTTTGTTCTTGATTTTTAATAAAAGTAATTTTTAAGAAACTGTTTTCATCTTTATGCCTTCTCGACACAAAAATTTCACTGCTTGCTTTGCTAAAGTTTGGGTTAGATTACCCTAAAGTATAACAGAGTTGATTAAGAGCCTAGAAGGATAACAGTTGATTATAGGCCAAGAAGTATAACATATATTCAAAAAGTGTTACATTATAAAGCAGAGATAAAGCATTTATCTCGGGGAAAGCCTGTCTAATATGGAGTGTGACCACCGTGCACTGCTATACAGGCTTCACAACGAGCTTTCATACTGTTTATGAGGGTGCCAATAAATGCTTGGGACAACAAAGCCCATTCTTCCAAAAGCGTGACTTTTAACTCTTGAAGGATATCAGGAGGGGGGTTCCGATGTGTAATAGCTCTTCCGAGACAATCTCAAACATGTTCAATAGGACTGCGATCCGGATACCTCGAGGGCCAGTCCATACGCCGAATATCCTCTTCCTCAAGAAAATCATCAACGATTTGGGCTCTGTGTGGACTCGCTTTATCGTCCATAAACATGAAATCTGGACCAAAAGCACCCCGGAACAACATCACATAGCCTTCAAGATCTCATCAGTATAGCGATGTGCAGTGACAGTACCCGCATCAAAGACGTACAGTGGTATACGACTGCCCAACATTATGCCACCCCACATAAGGATTCCTCTGCCACCAAATCTGTCGATTTCTTTTACTTAGGAGTGATGATAGCGAACTCCTCGCTCTCTCCAGATGAAGATTCGATGAGTGCCACTCTGTGCGTGACATCCGAGATATAAGGCCTACTGGCTGTTGTAATGAGTCATCAGGGCTAGGCGGACGCTCCGAGAAGGATGGAGATTAACATAACGTGTAATTTGCGATGTATAGAGTTATGATTCCTCGACAATTTTCGTCAATTCTCTAAATTACCAAATAATTGCATAGATACTAATTAAAAATATTACTTTGTATTTTAAAAAATGGCATTAAAATAATTACAATCGCGGTTTGAGAATTTCCGATATTGAATATCACAATTTCTTGACAACTTTCGTTATTAAAAACACATTCACCGAATTATTAAATAGGTGTATAATAATTGCTTATTTACGAATTATTTATTATCTGTTTGTGTAAAATAGATGTTTACATTAAATTTTCTTTGAAATGAAAACTTTTTAATTCTCAGGAATTTTATTTTCTAAAAAAGGAAGCTAATTAATAGTAAAAGATTTACATGTAGGAATTAAAAATTGTTGTAAACAAAAAATTTGATTAGTAACATAATGAGATTATTCATTCATTTTTTTAAGCTTTATATAAATATTGGATTTAAAAATTTTTACTAGAAATATTTGTTTAAAAAAATATAGCAAATCTATGAGATGCACTTGTATAAAGAAATGACATATTTTAGTTAATAAAAATGACTGAATTAAGAAATTATAAAATATGAACCAGATGAAGACACATATTAGTAAACATTTATTTATTTCAACATAATAGCAAGGAAAAAATACAATTATTCAGAACTCGTACATATACAAAATAGAAATACTATTAAAATGTGATTACTAAGCAATTATTTTTATGTATTATATAAAAAATACAATTATTTATAATACATATATACAAAATATAAATATATCAGTGAACATTTATTTATTTAAACATAATAGAAAGAAAAAAATACAATTATTCAGAACTCGTACATATACAAAATAGAAATATTATTAAAATGTAATTAATAAACAATTATTTTTATGTACTATAAAAAAGGTTCATTAAAGGTACTATATAGAAAAGGCCTTCGGGTTTACATTTCAGCAGATGAATTGCTCAAGAAAAAATTCAAAGAAAAATTTACATTTGTCAGTAAATACATCTTCTGAATTTTCGATGATAAATTCAATAATATTAGTTTTGACATTCAATGAACTTGACAATCTATCACAGGGATGCTTTTCATAATAATCAAGAATATCAAATATTTGATCTATATTATTAACTTTAATTGGTAATGGGAATTGCTCGTGTTTCAAAATCCTTTCTCCCATAAATGATGCATTTAAAAATAGATCACTGTTAATACTTACAGCATTTGTTATGGTAAGAATGCCATCATTAACAGGTAGGTGGATGAATAACATATTTTCATTCTTTTCAATAATAGTTCAAAAGCAAGAAAAGTTATGGTCTTTAATACATTTTTTTAATTCATTAAATTTAGTAAATGCAATCTTGCTGTCATAGTTCTGTTTGGAATTTAAGCTTTCCATTATGGAACGTTCAATTTGGACTTGTTCTAATCGTTGCCTCTTTTTTGAAGGACTCTCTCGAATTGAGGATGTCGATGATGACAAATATGTTGGGCAGCCACGAAAAATACTTGGCACAGCATTTTCTTTCAGCTCGGGTTTCTTCAGAGGAGCAGATAATGTATACCCAGTACTTTCATTCTAGAAAGCAGTTCTGTAAAGCACTTCACCCTCTTTAAAATGTCTTTAACATACATGAAAAAGATAGAGAGAAAAGAAAATTCGCCATCATGTAGAATAACATTTTATATTTATAAATCTACAAATAAAGAGGAAATTTTTTTAAGTTCTTAAAATGTTTTTAACTACTGCTTAAAAATCAGTTATTTTCATGCTTTATTTTTTTAAAAAATAAATCTGAGTGGCCTATATTTTACATTAACAAAATAGTGAAGCTAGGATTGAACTAAAATTAATGACACTTAAATAAATTTTAATTAAATCAGAATGACATTAAATATTTTTACAAAAATTAAGATTGTAACTAACACAAATTATAATATTTTACACCTAAAATAATTGAAACTATTTCAAAATATTAAAATACGTTAATTATCAATGCTAATTCTTGCTAACCTTAGAATTATCTGTAATGGTAAAATTTTTACTTGGAATTGCATGCAGCCCTTTCTTTTTTGAAAGCCTCATCAGTGGGATATCCAAAAACAGCGACATTATTTTCTTCATCATAATTTCTACGGCAATCTAGAACTGAGCTTTTATATGGTATCTTTCCCCTCCCCTTTTTTTTAAAGAAAAGGTAAAGTTTATTTACCAAAAAAAATAAATGATTTAATTAAAATAAAAATTCAAAAAAGTAATATAAATGTCTTTGTTTATAGATATTCATAGTAATATCAATCTACATTGTAACTTTAAAAATAAAACTCGCTGTTATTATTAAAAATACTTAAGAGATAATGGATGCAACTTTATAAATTGTATGTAAGTAAATAATAAATAAAAGATAAGCTTGAGATTAATTGATGTAAAAATTTAATAAAATACTTATTTAAACAGAATTTTTATATCAAAATTATGAATAAGAATCGAATAAGTAAGAACCCTGACAGGACTATCATAGATAAACAAATGGTAGTCTAAAAATCGATTCAATTTTCGGCATAAAGAAATAGAGAATTTGTATAAATATATTACAGTTATTTATTCTTATTTCATTAAGTTCATTCTCAATCAACGCAACATCATTGAGAGAACAAATAATATTGAAAAACTAAATCGTAGTTATAAACTGTTGTTAAAACAGAACGTGATGAATGTTTAGGCTTAACAGTAACATATTGAATAACACTTTAAGTCTATATTGAGGATTATAAAAGAAATACACTTACATTCAATTATTTGTATCCTAAACTTACTTTTGCATCTGAACCATTTCAATATAACACCATCTTGGATCAAGAAATAAATATAAAAATAGAAAAAAATGAAGGCTTATAAACGCCAGTCATCGTTCACTTCGCGCGGAAAATGTGCAGAGTGACGATTGTTAACCGGCTTCCCGATCGACTATCAATGATGACTCATGCAGGAGCGAATGGTAGAGCCAGCAGCCTTGTCTCTCGGAGGTCAACATCTATGTGGTAAATCTCGACTCATCACTGAAAAGAACACGTCCCCATTCTTGCTGTGCCCAAGACTGATGTGTTCGGCACCAGAACAACCGGGATTTTCTGTTGAATGCAGTCAAAGAGACGCACTTAACTAGTCGCCGGGCATAAAGGGCCCTCTCTGCTATACGTCTGTATACTGTTTCTCTGGAAAATCTTATTCCAGACTGAGCAGCAAGGTCACGAGCAGGTTGAGGGGCCGTCGTCAGCCTATGTCGTCGAGCGCTTAATGCCAAATAGCAATTCTGTGCAGGTGTCGTTGCTCTGTGATGGCCTTGGAGAGTCTTCCTGGTTACAGTATCACTTGTTTGGAATTGATTCCACAACCTGGATACCACTTTCGGTGCCTTTTGTAACCATCAAGCCACCTCCGCTTGAGACTGCCCAGCTTCAAGCCTTCCAAAGGCTCTCCATCTCAAGAAATAGTCTAAATGATTGTGAGAACTCATTCTCACAGGAAACCGGTTATTTTATTGGTTTTAATGCAATATTCACAAAATTGCAGGCAAAATTCCCAGATGCCTAAACGGTCTAATTTCAGTAGTTCCTCAAAATTAAATGCTAAACAGCATTTTTTCCACAACAAAAGTTAATATCGTGTTTCCGTCCTTCACAATATATAAAATATAATTTATTTAAATTTTACTAATAGCCATTTATAATTATTTTGAAAAAACATTTTTGTGACCTTAATTTTGCACATGAGTGTATATACTGTTACGTATTTCCCTCTATAGCTATCAATCCGTCGGGTTCGTTTACTTGTGTGTATTTAGTGGTTGTGTATGGTATGAAGATAACACAACACGATGATCAGTCCTTTCAGTAGACGAACACACAACACGCTTATTGAGACTACGACACACAGGACAGCACAAAGATGACAACTATAAACAGCATAGAGAAGACAATTATCATCAGCCGAGACGTGCACACAGCAGCACACAACAAGACTCTACTGCAGACAGTAGCGCACAGCTTAGTTCAGCACCAGCTTGACTCCGTCGCTTCTTTGCTAATCTCTGGAAGACCCGTTTTTTTCCGTCGATTCCGACTACTACTCCAGCAGCTGCAGATTGCCTCCTTTTATAGGTCTCAGGAGGCGGGGCTAGAAGCCTCTCAACCAATCAAGAACTTTCGAGGCTTATCTCGGTTCCTACTGGACGGATCGGAAAAATTCTCGATGTTTCGGGTATAATCTATTTTGGCGCCAAAGTCGCAAAATTCGTCGCCAAGCTCTGGGACATCCGATGCGACACCAGTACTCCGTCCAATACAGATGACTGTAAAACAGTTCTTCTGATGTTAGAACCAACTATGCTGGGAAGCAGCATCACGAATTCGTAACAATACATATATATTTCTAGAAGTTTATGCTTATTTTTAACACAGTAACAGTCAGTGACCAGCAAATTCACTCTTCATATATGCCGTATATTAAATTCAGTGTATTAATTTTAAATTATTTAAACTACTATGAATATTATTCCACAATTCATAAAAATAGCCTTTAATACAATATGGCGCAGTTTCATATTGTTACAATAAAGAAAACCAAAAATTAGTAAAACTTGCATCAATAAATTATTAAAAAAACTACTTGATTATAAACTTATTTTAGAATCTTTCATAATTAAAGAAGAGAATAATTTATATGGAGAATAATTTATTCAATTTCAGTTTAAGCTAATTTGCAAAAACTCTGGATAACACTTTTATCAGTCTTCCACAGATAAAAAAAATCCAGAATTTTGAAGATTTGATGAAACAATACATTATATCTGATATTCGTTACAATACTTGAAAAAATACTATGAATCTTACAAAGAGGTATATTAAAAAAAAGTTAAAATTCAAAATAATTATAACAAGCATAATCCACAGATATAAACACGCTCACATTTAAAAGTAGTAGAGATAAAAGCTATGAAGTTTTTAAAGTTTACATAGCAAATTTTGCACTGAAGTAGCTTTGATATAATTGTTGAAGAAATACCCAGTGATAATATTTTTCGATATTCAAATGAGTGAAATAAAAAAGATATTTTATAAGTTGTTTTCTTTTCTATCAAGAGATAACAAAACGAAAATAACCATAGCAAATATATAAAAATAATCAAATATACTGCTCTTTCTATAACAATAGCGCATTTATTCCTTTGTAAATTAAACCGCAATGAAATGGATGTTTATTATAATCTTTTGAACAAAATAATGTTTGCATGTAATCTTATTAGATAAACTAAATAGTTTTGCACGTCCTTATCAAAAAATAATGTATATGCTTTATAACAAGGATAAAAAATACCTTTTCATATTTAACTAGAAACCATATATATCAAGAATATTTTTTCAGTAATATACTATAATTTAAAAGTTAATTATTTTGAAAATTACAGCAAAATATTTTTAAAGTATTTATTTTTTAAATACATCTAAAATACATCGTGTTATCATTTTAAATATCTTGACAGTTATTTCCCCAAATTTGTAATGATTTTATTTTTTCATAGAATTAAGTACACAATTTTACCTGAAAAATTTAATTTAAATTAAAATTTTCAAGTATTATGCTAAGTGTGTGTGAATTTGAAAACTATATTTAGAATTTTAATCGAACTCAAATCTCTTTTATTTTTTCAGTATAAATTCGACATATCATGTTTCTTTAATCATTCTATCGAGAAAAAAAATTATTTTTGCAGAAAAAGATTAAACGAGTGTATGTATTGAATATTTTCTGAAAAAAAAACTTTAAAAAATTACTCATTCCATAATACAGTTGTATCACTTCGCATAAAAATTCCATTCCCACCCATCCACCCTTTTAAACGTAATGAGATTTCCCTCTCAACCGTATTTAAAATGAAGAGGAAACGGATTCCAGATGTCTCGCCATTTCTTGTACCTTAAAATGCAATTTTTCACTGAAAGCAGCTGATATCTTTCTCACGAAGATGCAATTTTTATGTCCGTTCCAAACCATCTATTGAATTTCAATTTCTAACAAAGTTTCGTTTTCGAACAGCATCTATTCTGAGGAACGTTCCATATTTACATGAGAGATGCGGAATTTTAGAGTTCTCATTTACCCTTGTTTTGTTCAATAAAGACTAGTTTACATTTTATGCATTTTCTGGCATTTAATTTCTAAATTCATATCTGGACATGCCTCGCAAAAATATTCATGAGAATCTATTCACCCTGCAGTGTGTTTAGCATTGATTTAGTTTGTAATAAAATAATATATTTGTAATTTTCTTATGAAGATAAATTACAGCTCTATAAAAATTGTGTATTAATAAAAATTCATATGAGAATGCACAGGTGTGATTAAAATTAAAATATGAATAAAGAATATAAATTAATTTCTTCGAAATTCATTACTATTAATTTATTAAAAATCGGAAGCATACTTATATTTAAAATATTTTAAATAAGTATTGATATCTTTTTATATTTAATAAGAAAGGGATTACTATTAATGCTTCAAAACAAAGAAAGAATTCGATATATTTTCTTTTTATTTTCATTTGAAAATTTTTAATATATATAGTTGTTGGAATTTTTTTAACTTATAATGTCAATACTTATATTCGTTACTAAACTGTCTATAGATTTTTTTTATTTTGTAATATCAATTGTGATTATATTAATATTTCTCTTTTTTATATTAATATTTCTCTAGTATCATTGCAAAAGATTTCTAAAATGTATTGCAATTTTATTAGTTTGTTATATCTACTGATGTATAGCTCTAATTCCTTCAATAGCCACATTAGATTTTCTGAATTAATTAATTTTTAGTTACTTTGATATTGATTGTATTTATTTTATTATTTTACTTCCTAACACTTCTTTTCTTTCTAAAAAATAGACACTTAAAAATAACTTATTTAATAAAATAAAAATATGTTCTTTTTCTCAAGATATCTTGTTTATAAATGAAGAACGAAAATAATATAACTGCGATAAACGCTGTTTTAATCGATATTTATTTTCCCTCCTGTTGGTAGTCGTCTTAAAATATAATGTGTAAAATATATATTTCTGCCTTACTTATATTTAAACTCTTTCAGTTTTTTGGCAATGCAGATATCTATATATTTTTCTTCGAAATGATAATCAAAATTCAGAGC
>JAPMOR010122765.1:5377-115189 GCA_026543865.1 Argiope aurantia
GGGGGGGGGGGGACTGATGGATTTAGTGCAGATGCATAAGAGAGGTTTGATTTTGGTGTTCTGTCGGCGACTATTTTTCGAGCATCTGGGAAAGAGATTTTTTGTTATTTTAACTGTCAAGATTTCCTTTTCTAATTTATAATGTGGGCATGATCTGGAATACGATGGATGATCACCATCGCAGTTATGGCATTTTGTTTCTGTAGAATTGCAGGTGTTGCTTTCGTGATCTGGAAGAGAGCACCGAGCAAAAATTTGTTTTGCTCGACAAGCCGTTATTGTGTGGCCAAACTTTTGACATTTAAAGCAGCGCAGGGGATTAGGTATAAAGTGTTTAACCGGGCAGTTTAAGATATTTTAACGGATTTTGGCAATACAGGAGTGTCAAATGTAAGAATGAGATGTTTTGTTGGGAGGTTCAGACCATTTCGTTTGATTGTAATTCGGCGGACTGCTATGACTTTTTGGCTTTTCAGATATTCTAGTATATCTTCTTCCAGATCTTTTTGAAATTCTCTTTCGGAAATAATGCCTCTGGAATGATTGAGTGTACGATGTGGAGAGACTTTAACATCTATGTTCCCTATTTTTCCTAGTTCCAATAAATTTTCAGATTGTTTCATATTCATGACTTCTATTAAAAGTTTTCCACTGTTTAGTTTTTTAATTGATTTTACCTCTCTGTCAAGGGAAGAGATACTTTTATGAATTAAAATGGGAGAAATGTTCTTTAAGTCATTGTTTTCAGAATAAACTACAAAACATTTCAAAAATGCATTACTGTGTTGATTATTAGAAAGACCCATGCGATATTTAGAGGTATTCGGGCTCGACGACACCGCCCACCACGGAGCCCAACAGGGGATGGCAGCCACCGCCTCTGGCACACCCCAGCCTCGGCACTTACCATGGTGCTGATCGAAACCTATACGCTGGGAGTCACCCCCGGTGACAGTGACCACCCTTAACGCCAAGCCCAAGGAGTAACCCCTTCGCTTGATCCCTAGCAGACTAGAAAATAAGGTGACTAGCTACCAGCCGATTGATACACTGGGGACCACAGTGTACCACCCGTCTTTCGAATGGGTTGCCACGCACGGCAAACACGTGGGATTTTGGCTGTCCATGAGAAGCACGGAGAGCTCCCTCGCTTGCCGTCGAGGGAAGGAAGAGATACAGCAGACAGCAGAAGGCGTAGAGGAGTATAAACATAAAGGGAGTATAGATCCCTGGGTACCTCGGGATTGGGACACCCGTACTCACCTAAAGGAGGTGAGCCCCTGAGGGGTGAAATGAGATGGTATCATTGATAAAAAACACAAGCAAATGATGTACATGAACTTTTCGAACCGTCTGTAAATATTGGAATGAAATTTTTATATGATTCACGATGATGAGCAAAAGGTTGGAGGTAAATCTCAGGGGCCGTATTAGTTTTATCAAAAGTTGTAAATGGATTTAAGTATTTTAGTCCATGTGATTTCCAGGGAGTGAGGTAATATTTTACGTTTGATACAACGTGGATATTGTCTATGTTTAAACTGTTTAGAATGTTTGTTGCTCTGTTAAAGAATGAAGGAATGACGGATGGTCTGGCATTTTGTAAGCGAAGTATGAATTGATTTTGCTTGTAATTAAAAAACGGATGTGATGGAAGGGATAAAATTTTAAAATAGTAATGGAGCGTTAGCATTTTTCGTCTCTGATCGAGAGAGGGCTCACAACATTCGACAGGAGAAGTACGAAACGCGCCACTGCAAAGTCTGAGAGCTGAGTTATGAATAGGGTCTAATTTTTTTAACACACTCTGTCTTGCAGAACCGTATATTACACATCCGTAATCCATCCTGGAGAGCACAGCTGCTCTATAGACTAAGCAAGGAGGTTCTGGAAGCTCCCCAAGATGTATTTGAAAGAACTTTTAAGATATTCAAAGCCTTTTCGAGTTTCTTTCTTAAATATAAGATATGTGGACCGAAAGTGAGTTTTTTGTCAAAAATTAGTCCTAAAAATTTAATTTCATTGACAACATTGATGAGTTGACCGTCAAGTATGATCTCAGGATCTGGGTGGAGGCGGCGTGTACGACAAAAGTGTACGAATTTTGTTTTCGTTGAGGAGAAAGAATACATTAAGAGTTGACCATTGCTGGATTTTATTTACGGCCAGTTGAAGTTGTCGTTCCATAAACGCAATATCATTCCCTGAACAAAATATGTAAAGATCATCAACGTAAAGGAAGCCTTTGACATAGAGTGGAAGTTGTAAAATGTCATTGATCTTGAAAGCAAAAAGCGTTGCACTAAGTACACTACCCTGAGGCACACCTTGTTCTTGAATAAAATAGTATGACAGTTGGTCTCCAATTCATACTCTAAATTTTCGGAGTTTTAAAAAATTCTGAATGAATATGGTTAGATTACCACGAAGGTTGCAATTATAGAGATCGCGAAGAATACCAAATCTCCAAGCACGATCGTAAGCTTTCTCTATGTCGAAAAAAATAGCTACGGTATGCTGTCTGCGAATAAACGAATTTCGAATTTCTGTTTCCAAGGCGAGCAAGTTGTCGATTGTTGAACGCCCCTCTCTAAACCCGCTTTGGAAGGTACTAAGAAATTTATTAGTTTCCAAGTAATATATTAAACGCTTGTTGACCATCTTCTAGAGGACCTTACATAGACAGTTTGTAAGTGCAATCGGACGGTAGTTGCATGATGATGATGATGGCTCTTTTCCAGGTTTAAGAATGGGTATTATAATAGCCTGTTGCCAGGATGATGGGAAAGATTGCTCATGCCAAATTCTGTTATTGGTTGTTTCGGTTTTTTCTGGCGCAAAAGCCATGTTTGGCCATAATTGCAAATTAATTTCCTGCATTTTCACGCTGATCCCTTTCGTTTTTATATTTTTTAATGTGTGTGGTTTTATTGTCGGCCATTTTTATTACCTTTTGCTTGGCCAAATTCTGTTATAGAGAAATAGTAGATTGCGTAAAGATATATTAGATGTTGTATCATAGGGTAACTGATATTGTCGGGACCTGGAGATGATTTACAAATTTCAGAGATACATCTTTTTAATTCAGGAAAAGTGAAATCTGTATTGTAAGGAGCAGATGGAGAGGAATGAAAGTTAATTTTTTTTCTTTTCAGCTGTAAATTTATGGCGAGCAAACGGAGTTGAATAATTATTAATATTTGATGTTTTAGCTAATTCTGAGGCAATACAATTAGCAATGCCTTTTAGAGATGAAACAGATTCCATTAGTATAGAGAATTCTTATATTGTTCGATTTGTATATGCCGCAGGTTTTCTTTACTCTCTCCCATAGTTTTTTGCTAGATATGTTGGAATTAATGCTGCTGATGTATCTTTCCCATGACTCCCGTTGTATTCTTCTCGAGTTGGCCTTTGCTTGCTTGTAACTAATTAAGTTCGCAGTGGTTGGGTTTCTTCGGAATCGACTATAGGCTTTTCTTTGCCTCTTGTATGCCTCGCGGCAATCTTCATTCCACCATACCTTCCTTTGTCCTTTTAAATTATTGGAGCTTTTAGGAATTGAATTATCGGCTGCAGCAATTAACACTTCAGTGACATTTTTGATACAAGTATCTATACTATTGTAAGTGATCATCTCTTTAGTTATATTTGCCCTTAACTGAAATTCTGCCCAATTGGCTGCTTTAAAATTATATTTCAGTGTGCGATGAGTTAAAGGTGTTTGTCTGTTATCAGAAATAATTAAAGGAAAATGATCGCTATTGTTAAGGTTATTGGCAACATGGAGTAAGATGAGGCAGGAGGGTTGGAGAACATATTGCAAGGTCTACAGAGTGAAAAGTTCTAGTCGGCTCGTGAAAATAGGTATATTCGTAATTGAAGGGATATTTTTTGGAAGAGCCCATGTGATATTGAGAGAAATTCAGGCCCGACGGCACCGCCCACCAAGGACCCCAACAAGGGAAGGCAGCCACCGGCACTGGTCATTTCCAGCCTCGGCGCTTACCTCGGTGCTGGCCGGAACCTATACGCTCGGAGTTACCCCTGGGTACAGTGACCACCCTTAACGCCAAGCCCAAGGAGTAACCCCTTCGCTTGATCCCTAGCAGACTAGTAACTCAGGTTGATAGCTACCGGCCGATTGATGGACAGGGGACCACAGTGCTAAAGGGCCGCCACGCACGGCCAACACGTGGGGTTTTTGGCTGTCCACGAGAAGTAAGAAGCAAACAGAGCGGCCACAGCTTCTCATGGAGAGCTCCCTCGCTTGCCGTCGAGGGATGGAAGGATCAAGTAGAAAGCACTAAGCGTAGAGGAGAGTAAACGTAAAATGAGTAAAGATCCCTGGGTACCTCGGGATTGGGACACCCGTACTCACCTATAGTAGGCGAGCCCCTGAGGGGGGTAATTTTGGGGAGTGAAATGTTAGTACGAAATGTTTCGTGTCAAGAAGTTGCCCTTCTCTTCGTATTTGAAACCTACGAACATGAGTCACTCGTAATTTTTCAATTCATGAGTTATATGTTCTATGGTGACATTAAACAGTTCTCTACATGTGATAACCCCTTTTGAAGAGTAACCCCTAGAGTGAGGACTGACAGTTACAGGAATTGTGCTTAGAGACTTTATTTTCAATATCTGTTGAGATTGTTTTCGATTTGAAACCTCTACTAACAAATCTCCAGAATGAAGTTTCATAATAGAAGTTACTTCACCGAGTGTTGCAGAAAATGCTTTTTGTACCAAGAATGGAGAAACTGTGTCAAAAGTTTCATTTTGTGCGGAAATGCGTTTCAGGATAAAAAATGTGTCAAAACATTTCTCAATAGTTTTATTTGGAACAAAATTGCGCCCACTGAAGGGAGCCTGTTTGGATTTACCCATATGACATTTGAAAAGATTCAGGTTCGACGGCACCGCCCACCACAGAGCCCAACGAGGGAAGGCAGCCACCGGCTCTGTACATCCCCAGTCTCGGCGCTTACCATCGAGACCTATACGCTGGGAGTCACCCCCGGGGAAAGTGACCACCCTTAACGCCAAGCCCAATTAGTGACCCCTTCGCTTGATCCACTTAAGCAGCCCAGTCATGTGTCTAGGATAGCGGCCGATTGATACACCGGGGAACGAAATGTACCACCAGTGTAATGGGTCGCCACGCACGGCCAACACGTGGGGGTATTTGCTGTCCATGAGATTGGATTGGATTGGATTTAGGTGTTTTATGGCACAAAAGCCGGTATCGGCTAAGCTGCGCCAAACACAAGATTAAAAAATGGAACAATTTAAAAAAGACTAAAATAAGTAATGAAAATTACTATTAATCGAAAGTTTTAAATAATGTTGTAGCTTTTCTTTAAAAAAATCAAATGAAGTCGTACTGTTACAAAGAGTTAAAAACTGAGAATCTCGAAAGAAAACAATAAAAACATGGGTTAAAACCTAAATTAGAGGTAAGATACCAATATTTCTTAGGAAAAGAAACAAATTTGGGTGAGGTCTTTCACCACTAAGTCTTTCAAGTCTAAAACGGTTGTTTTAAAATAGTGTAAACGTGAAGAGTTAAAATCAGGGCATTTTGTTAAAACATGATCTACAGTTTTACTTTCGTTGCACGTTGAACACATTAGTGCAGAATCCTTAGAGATTGGTTGGTTGGTTATTTGAGGTTTTTGGCACAAAAGCCAATTCTGGCCATGCTGCGCCACTCAAATGGTGAGATAAATCAAATTCATATAAAAAGTAATACTATGAAATTTATATATAAAAAGCTAAATTTCAAAGGGCAACGTATTAAAACTAGTACTCTAAAAATAATATACTTTTCATATTTTCTAATAAAGGCGAAAAACAAATTAAAGACGAAAATTTAACAAATTGAGGAAGCAAAACTAAATAGAATGTAAAAAACCAATGTTCTGTAAAAATTTAAAAATGTTAGGGTGAGGACTTTCACCCACAATCTCTCGCAACTTGATGGATAGCGAATTAAAAAACTTTAAGCGATGTGGATTAAAATTAGGGCACTCTATTAAAACATGTTTGACTGTTAAAATTACATGGCATTTTGGACATGAAGGGCATTGTTCCCCAAATAAAAGATGCTTATGGCTAAAGCGGGCATGGCCAATTCGCAGTCGAGTCAATTTAACGTCTAATGCACGTACAGGGATAACAGACCATACACTTGTCATTGGATCAACAGAGTGTAGCTTATTCAAAGTTTGCTGTTCCCAGGATTGCTGCCACAAAGCGCGAACATGATCAGCAAAATATTTTTTTGCATCGTCATATGGAAGTTCACGCTGTAACAAAGAACTTGCCGTTTTTGCCGCAACATCTGCCATTTCGTTTCCGGGTATTCCGACATGACTCGGGACCCAACAAAATAAAATTTTTGCGCCTCTTTTTTCAAGATCGCGAAGAAGAACAAGGATTTCCATAGCAACAGGATGCATCCGGTTGTTGAAATTGGAAAGAGACCTCAAAGCACTGATACTGTCAGTATAAATGCAGAATGTCTGGTTAGAAGAAGCTGAAATCAGTTGAAGAGCGCAAGCTATTGCAATCAATTCAGCAGTAAAAACCGAGAAAGACGTGGGCAGGCGATAGTTATAAGTTTCAGAGGGAAATACTACTCCTCTACCAACATGGCGGTTGGATTTTGATCCATCAGTAAAAACTTCTGTATAAGGGTAGTATTGACAACGGTGATAGTGAAAGAGCTGCTGAAAAACAATCGGTGCTGTTGTAGATTTATCGTAACCAGAAAAAGGGTTCAAAAATGAAAATTGTGGAACATCCCAAGGAGGAAAAGAATAGAAATTTATTGGTTGAATTAAAACCTCGGTAAGTCCCGAATCATGAATGAAAGCTTTAACCCTCTCATTAAATGGAGGAATGTGAGACGGGCGAGCATCATAAAGTCTCCGAAGACCAACCGGGAGAGACAGGTGATTAACAGGATGTTTCGGAGCTGATAGCATTCGAAAATAGTATTGTGCGGCTATCTTCTTACGTCGAAGATTTAAAGGAAATTGACTGCATATGGCATACAGGCTTTCTACTGGTGATGTGCGAAAAGCACCAGAGCAAATTCTAAGGGCAGAATGGTGTATCGTATCAAGCCTTCGCAGAACGGAAGGACGAGCAGATGCATATACCATGCACCCGTAATCAATGCGGGATAAAATGACGGCCTGATAGATCCGTAAGAGGGATGTACGATCAGCCCCCCAGGAAGTATTAGATAGTACCTTCAGGATGTTGAGAGATTTCTCGCACCTCTTCCGCAGATGCAGGACATGCGGAAGAAAAGTGAGCTTCCTATCAAAAATGACACCTTAAAACCGTATTTCATCGGCAGAGGGAATGGCAGTTCCACGAATATTGATCACAGGTTCTGGATGCAGCTGTCGTTTTCGGCAAAAATGCACGCAACGACTCTTTTCCGGAGAAAGAGTGTGCCCATTTTCATCACATCACGAAACTAGTTTGTTGACTGCATTCTGCAGTTGCCGTTCAATTAGGTGCATATTAGAACCTTGAGTGGAGATCTGCAGATCATCAACATAGAGCGTACCTTGAACAGATGGAGGAAGCTGATTAAGAATTTCGCTAAAATAGGTTATGAAAAGAGTGACATTGAGAACACACCCTTGCGGAACACCCTCAGCTTGATTAAAAATATTGGAATAAAAATTACCAAGACGTACTCGAAAAGTACGCGAGGTTAAAAAGTTTTGAATAAAAATAGGGAGATTTCCTCTAAAATCTAGGTTAAAGAGAGTTCGTAGAATACCATAGCGCCACGCACGGTCATAAGCTTTTTCTATATCGAAAAAGATAGAAACAAGGTGGTTTCTTCGTACAAAAGCATTACGAATTTGGGTTTCCAGAAGGACGCTGTTATCATAAGTTGAACGACCACGGCGGAAACCACTCTGTAAAGGCGAAATGTAATCATGTTTTTCTAATTCGAATACCAGGCGGGCATTGACCATGCGTTCGAAAGTTTTACACATCGAGCTAGTTAAAGCGATTGACCTATAGTTCAGAGGGTTTGCAGGATCTTTTCCAGGTTTAAGGATTGGGATAACTATAGCTTCACGCCATTGTAATGGAAACTCATGCTCAGTCCATATTCTATTAAATAGCTTTAATAAATTGGAAAGAGAGACCTCTTCCAAATGGCGAAGCATATTATAAGTTATACCATCAGGACCAGGGCTACTAGCATTAGAGGAAGCCAGTGCACTTTTCAACTCGAACAAACTAAATTCGCAATTATATGGAAGAGATCTACGGGAATTAAATTGTAATTTACTTCCTTCCGCTCGCTTCTTAACTACCAGAAATGATGGACTGTATGAATCTACAGCGGAAACTTTTTCAAAAGTATACCCGAGATTATTGGCAACTTCAAAAGGCGAAGAGTATACCACATTTCCCGATTTTAATACAGGAAAGGAAAAATCGGGGTATATTCCATTGGCTGCTTTGACTTTCTTCCATAATTGTTTGCTAGGAGTAGAATAAGTGATAGTAGAAACATATTTAAGCCAGGATTCCCTCTGACTACGCCGACGGATACTGCGAGCGTAAGCTTTAGCTCGTTTAAAAGCAATGAGATTATCCGTAGTAGGACACCTACGGAATTTGTTCCAAAGTTGCTTTTGTTTTTTGTAACTATCGTGGCAAGCTTTATTCCACCACGGTCTACGAAATTTTCTTAGACGTGGGGAACGCTTGGGAATACTATTATTTGCAGCATTAATAATGCTATCAAGGACTTGTTGTACCGCTGCCGATATATCTGCTGTATAAACCATAGCTTCAGTAATTTTTGCCCGTTTTGTGAATGCAGACCAATCCGCTTGCTGAAACAGAAAATAAGGCGGACTCTGAATCATACCGCCACTGTCAGCATGAGAAATTATTATAGGGAAATGATCACTATTGTGAAGATCATTTTCAGCTGTAAAATTCAAATACGGCAAGAGAATTGGCGAACATATTGCAAGATCTAGATTGTGAAAGGAGCGTGTTGGTTCATGAAAATAAGTTTTCTCGTCATTATTGAGCAGACAGAGACAGTTATTAGAAATAAACTGTTCGATCTGCCGCCCACGAGAATTTGTTCTATCTGAACCCCACAAAGTAGAATGGCCATTAAAGTCAACAAGTAGAATAAACGGCGCTGGAAGTTGATCAACTAAATTGTCAAGATCTTGTTGACTAACAGAAGCATTAGGTGGTAAATAGATACAGCAAACTGTAATTAGTGATTTTGCATGCACTTGAACAGCCACAGCTTGCAAATCAGTATGGAGTGAGAGAGGTGTGCTCGGAAAGGAATTGGAGGTTAGAATACAGACGCCTCCAGAATTACGCGAGCCGATTTCTGTATCTTTCCGAACGGTATTGTAACCACGTAATTTTAGTGGGATGTTTGTCTTCAAGAAAGTTTCTTGAAGGCAGAGACAAGCGGGATGAAATTTGTTAAGAATTGTCCTAATTTCATTTAATTTGGGACGAATGCCACGACAGTTCCATGAAATACAAAAACCCATTAAGAAGCGTGTGTTTTAAAAGCAGTGGTAGGAACATTAGATGAAGTTGGCGATAACTCGCAACTCATTTGGAGGTCATTATCATCCTCTTCAGATGGATGAAGTGAAATGCTATCGGGACTTTTGGGTACGCCACTAAAAATGGATGATAAATCCTTGTGGACTATGCCCTGACTCGCAAGTCCCAGAGCGACAGAATTATGCAAAGTTGACTTTTTCATTTTTTGATGAAGATTATTTTGAGGGATACCACGTTTTGAAATCTTAAGCTTTAATGCTTTGTTCGGTTTTACTTTGCGTTGATGCTTTTCCGGTTTACTGGGCTCAGAAGCACTAGTTATTGAATTTTCAGAATCTGTATCAGTCCCATTTGGTAGAGGTTTAGTTTTGGGCATATTCTGCACGCAATTTGCACAGGAGCAATTTGCACAAAATTGTTTTTTGGCAATAGAAGCATAAGTCACACCTGGTGTTGGCGTTTGAGCAAGTACTTTTCGCCTGGCCTCAGGGTATGGAATATCTTCCTTAAATTTAACTGATACAATCTGCTTTTCCAATGTCCAACGGGGGCAAGATCGAGAAAAGGAACTGTGGTTACCATCACAGTTCACGCACTTTTCCTGTGCAGAACACTGTTGGTTGTCATGGCCTTTTTCTCCACAGCGGGCACAGGTGAGAGTCCCGCGGCAGCTGGTTTTAGAATGCCCAAAGCGTTGGCATTGGAAACAACGGAGTGGGTTTGGAATATATGTCCTAACCGCCAATTTCATATAACCAACTTTCACAGATTCAGGTAATTTAGGATTGTTAAACGTGAGAATGAAGTGCTTAGTAGGAAGGAGTTGTCCATCCCGCCGGATAGTTATACGGCGTACATGAGTTACTCCTTCGGGTTTCAGTTCAGCTGTAATTTTTTCAATGGAATCATTAAACAATTCTCCACACGTTATTACACCCTTTGAAGAATTTAATGTAGCGTGAGCACTTACGCTTACAGATATTGTTCCCAATGTTTTAAGTTTCAATATTTGTTGTGACTGCTTTCGGGAACTCACTTCCACAAGCAAATCACCAGATCGTAGTTTCCGGGTCGATGATACAGTGCCAAGTGATCCAGTAATGGACTTTTCAACGAGAAAAGGTGAAACATTATGAAAAGTTTCATTGATTGTTGAAATGCGCTTTATGATAAAAAATTTGTCGAAATGAATGGGAGATGAAGTTTGATTCTTTTGTTGCCCACTGAAGGGAGCGAAGTTTTTTTTGCCCATAGGATATTGATGGGGATTCAGGCCCAGCGGCATCGCCCACCACGGAGCCCTACTAGGGATGGCAGTAACTGGCTCTAGGTATTCCTAACCTCAGCACTTACCATAATGCTAACTGGCACCTATACGCTGGGAGTTACCCCCGGGGACAGTGACCACCCTTAACGCCAAGCCCAAGGAGTAACCCCTTCGCTTGATCCCTAGCAGACTAGCCACTTAGGTGACTAGGTACCGGCCGATTGATACACCGGGGACCACAGTGCACCACCCGTCTAATGGGTCGCCACGCACGGCAAACACGTGGGGGTATTTGCTGTCCATGAGAAGCAGGAAGCAAACAGAGCGGCGACAGCTTCTCATGGAGAGCTCCCTCGCCTACCCTCGAGTAAAAGAAAAAAAAAGGTGACAGCAGAAGGCGCAGAAGAGAGTAAACCTAAAGGGAGTAAAGATCCCTGGGTACCTCGGGATTGGGACACCCGTACTCACCTATAGTAGGTGAGCCCCTGAGGGGAGAATCCTTAGAGAGCAAGTGTTTATGGGTATAATGGGTGTGTCCTATTCGTATGCTCGTCAATTTAACATCGAATCTTCGATTAGGAAGAATGGGCCACAATGAAATAATTGGCTTAATACAATGTAGCTGGTTATTAATTTGCAAATCCCATCTTTCCTGCCATTTTGCAAGGATATATTTCTTCACGGAATTACGTATGTCTGCTAGCGGGACTGAATGGTCCAAAGCAATAGAAGTTGTTCGAGCTGCAGTATCTGCCTTCTCATTGCCTTGAATACCGACATGGCTGGGAGTCCAACAGAAGAGGATATTATAGTCTCTGTCTATCAATGAGGAGATTGTATCGATGCTATTGAATAAAATTGGGTGAGTGATATTTTCAATATTTTGCAATTGCTAGAATACACTCATACTGTCGCTATAAATACAAAATTTTTTATACCGACTACAAGATATACGTTGCAGAGCATGGAGGATTGCCATTGCTTCTGCACTATAAATTGAACACAAGGGAGAAAGTTTGCGACTATAACTGGCATTATCAATAATGACTCCAAAACCCACATGTTCATCTGCTTTTGAACCATCTGTAAAAACAGCTCTATAATCGGAATATTCAGAACGCTGATAATAAAAGATTTGTTGTAGAACAACTGGATGAGTGGTATTCTTATTAAAATAGTCAAATGAATTCAAGAGTAGAACAGAGCGTACATTCCAAGGTGAATAATGATGAGTAGTATCTTGCTGGATTTGTAAACTATTAAAAGACGTGTCTAGCACCATTTTTTTGGTGCGATCGAGGAATGGACGTATTCTAGAAGAACGGGCATTATAAAGTCTGTCGAGAGACTGGTTTACAAACTGAGATCTCAAAGGATGGTTGGGTATTGACAAGATTTTCAAATAGTAATTAATTGATAATTTATGCCGCCTGAGAAGGAGATGAGTTTGATGACACTCCAAATAAAGGCTATCAACAGGAGATGTGCGGAAGGCAGCCGAACAAATTCTTAAGGCAGAATGATGGATAGGGTCTAGTTTTTTCAGATTAGAAGCACATGCAGAACCATACACAGTACAACCATAATCAATACGAGAAAGAATTACAGATTCATAAACTTTAAGGAGAGAAGTACGGTCTGCTCCCCATGAGGTGTTAGATAATACTTTTAGTATGTTTAATAATTTTTCACACCTCTTACGCAAACACAAAATGTGCGAAAGGAAGGTCAGCCTGCGATCAAAAATTATCCCAAGAAATCGTACTTCATTCATAACTGGTATGGAATGATTGCGAATGCGAAGATCAGGGTCTGTATGTAAGCCTCTTCTCCTACAAAAATGTACAACATAACTTTTGGTAGGTGATATGGTATGGCCATTCCTTTCACACCATGCAAGAATGCTATTAATAGCAATTTGAAGTTGACTTTCGATTAATTGTATAGATGATCCCTGGCTACAGATTTGCAGGTCGTCCACATAGAGAGTACCTTTGACAGAATAAGGCAATTCTAAAAGTATATTAGATATATGGAGAATAAACAATGTTACACTCAAACCACTGCCTTGGGGAACCCCCTCTGATTGGATAAAAGAATCGGACAATGTACAGCCGATGCGAATTTTTAAATTACGAAAAGATGAAAACTTTTGTATAAAAATAAGCAAGTTACCACTGAAACCAAATCTCTTCAATATTTGCAAAATGCCATGACGCCATGTTCGGTCATAGGCTTTCTCAATATCAAAGAAAACCGTGACTAAATGGTTTCTTTGAAGGAAGGCATTGCGAATTTGCGTCTCCAGATAAATAGCATTATCAACAGTCGAGCGTTTCTTACGGAATCCACATTGATGAGGTGGAAGCAAATTTTGTGTCTCCAGGATATAAATCAATTTTGCATTCACCATCCGTTCCATGGCTTTGGATAAACAGCTGGTAAGTGCAATGGTACGGTAATTCATAAGGTTTGTACTCTCCTTTCCGGATTTTAAAATAGGGGTTATAATAGCTTCTCTCCATTGCGTAGGGTATACTCTCTCTTTCCAAATGCGATTGAATAAACGAAGGACATTATAGAGCGAATCTTCATTTAAATGACGAAGCATATGATATGAAATACCATCTGGCCCAGGTGAAGTATTTCGACACTGAGATAAAGCTTTCTTCAATTCAAGCATTTGAAAGTCGCAGTTATATAAAAAATGTCTCTTAGTATTAAAATCTATAGGCGTTTTTTTCAGCATTATTCTTAATTACTTGGAAGATAGTAGAATAGGAGCTCACACCAGATGCTTTAGCAAATGAGTGTCCAATAACTCGAGCTATATATTCAGGTGACGAAAAAACGTCTGTCCCAATCTTCAATATGGGAAATGTGAAATCTCTATAGATACCATTGAATGCTTTAATTTTCCTCCATAGTTGTTTACTTGATGTTAAAGAGGTGATTGAAGAGACATAGCGTATGAAAGATTCTCTTTGACTCTGCCGCCGCACTCGACGTGCAAATGCCCGAGCCTTTTTAAAGGCGATGAGGTTTGACTTTGTAGGATAATGGCGGAATAAGTCCCAAAATTTTTTCCGTTTCTTGTAAGCTTCACGGCATGCATCATTCCACCTTGGTTTGCGAAAACGATGAGGTTGTGAAGAACGTTTCGGAATCGAAGAATCAGCAGCCTCGGTTATAGTTTTCGTGATGTCTTTTACTGCATCATTAATATTTGCAGTCTGTATCACTGCATTAGTAATCACTGCCCACTGCGTGAAGTTGTTCCAGTCCACCCGTTGATATATGATACTATGTGGTCGTTCAGTCACACAAATATTATCAGCGTATGAGAGACGCAATGGATAGTGATCGCTACCATATAGGTCACTTCCAATATTAAAATCTAACAGTGTAAACAGAGGAGGAGAACAAATTGCCAAATCCAGTGAAGGAAATGTCCGTGTTAGCTCATGAAAATAAGTTCTCATCTTTATTAAAGAGACAGAAACAATAATCTGAAATCAATTTTTCAATTTGTCGTCCTCGAAGATTTGTATCATCACTACCCCACAACATGCTATGTCCATTGAAATCTCCGACCAACACAAATGGCTCTGGCAGCTGATCTACTAATAAATTAAGATCATGTTGATTAATTTTATCATGTGTTGGAATTATATGTTGCAAATGGTAACTAAAGATTTAAAATGTACTTGTATAGCAACATTTTGCAATGACGTGTGCAAAGGAAGAGCATTACTCGGATAAAGGTTTGATGTTAAGATGCAAACTCCTCCAGAGGAGCCAATTCCTGTATCTACATCTTTTCGAGTAGAATTATAGCCACGTAGTTTAATCGAACTGTTTCCTTCAAAAAGGTTTCCTGAAGGCAAATGCAAACAGGCTGGTACATATTAATCATTGACTTGATATCCTCAATTGTAGAGCGGTAACCGCGGGAGTTCCAAGAAATGCAAAGAGACATTAAAAAGAAAAGGGAAAAAGATTTTACTTCGGTTTCTTAAAGAACTTTGATTTATAAGACTTCGGTGAAGATTTCTTCGAGTCCGAGCTTTCTCGGTCTTGATCCATGTCACTTAAAGTGTCATCAGAGGGATGAATTGTAAGGCCGGTGAATTTTTCTTTATCGTCAGTTTTATTTTTATTAACAACAGATTTTAGATTTGTCTTATCTTTTTGTGGGATTTTCTTTCTTTTCTGTTTTCTAGAGGAAGTGGAAGATGTTTCTTCCCATGACTTTTTGATGTCCAAAAGCGCTAACCATTCGCTCATCTTAACGGTAATTGTTTTCTCTTTTTCTTCAGAGAGATAAATAGTAGAAGTGGGAGTTTCTGAAAGTTTATTTACTGTTGAAATTGGTTGCTGAAAACTACTTACGGTTGGAGTTTTTATAGCTGAGGAAAACAATGGAAATTTTGATGCTGGAGTTCGAGCTTCAACAACTTTTCTCGCTTCTTGGTAAGATAATTTTTGATGAACTCGGACCGATTGAATTTGTTTTTCTGTTGTCCATTTGGGGCAATTCTTTGAGTATGCAGAGTGATTTCCTTTGCAGTTAAAACACAATTCGGAATTCGTACATGATGCATCCTCATGACCAGGTTCTGAGCAACGAGCACAGTTCACAGTAGTGGATCGACAGCTAGTTTTCGAATGCCCGAACCTCTGGCATTTAAAGCAACGTAGAGGATTTGGGACATATGGACGGACTTTACAATTTAGATATCACGCTTTGATAGAGGTTGGAAGATTAGTCGTACGGAATGTCCGAATTATATGTTTGGTGACAAAAATTTCAGTGCCTGTTTTAATTTTTATGCGTCTAACGTGTTGTACTCCTTGTTTAGATAAACCCTGGAGGATTTCAGCTTCGGAAGTGCCTAACATCTCAGTTTCTGATATAACTCCTCTAGAAGTATTCAACGTATTATGTGGTGTAAAATTAATTGGATGATCTAGAAAGGTTTTAGCCAAAAGGAAAGATTTCTTTTGCAGAGATGAGACGGTTTCAATTAAGAGATCACCAGATCGCAATTTTTTCACAGATTTCGGTTCGCCACCTATGCTTTTAATAGCTTTCTCAATAGCAAATTTTGATTTGTTCTGCAACTTATTTTCAAAAGAAATTATTAAAAAACGAGTGTAAGAAGCCATTCGTCAACGGTAAATGTCGGTGAATCGTGATGAGAAGAGCCCATATGATATTAGAAAAGATTCAGGTCCGACGGTACCGCCCACCACGGAGCCCTACAAGGGATGACAGCCACCGGCTCTAGACATTCCCAGCCTCGGCGCTTACCATGGTGCTAGCCAGAACCTATACACTGGGAGTCACCCCCGGGGACAGTGACCAACCTTAACACCAAGCCCAAGGAGTGACCCCTTCGCTTGATCCCCTTGAGCAGCACAGTCAAGTGCCTATGATACCGGTCGATTGATACACCGGGGTCCGAAATGTACCACCCGTCCTATGGGTCGCCACGCACGGCCAACACGTGGGGTTTTTGGCTGTCCATGAGAAGCAAGAAGCAATGAAAACGCAACAGCTGCACAAGAAGAGCTCCCTCACTTACCGTCGAGGGAAAGAAACACAACAAAAGATACAATTATTTAATACTTGCAAACCAAATCTTAATGAGGAAAGGAAAAAAACGGCCACTCAAAAAACAAAATGATACCAAAAAATGTAAATTTAGAAAAGTTGGAAAAAAATAATTTAAAACTAGGAAATGCAAAAAAATGATCTGTAGTCTGGACGTGAGGAAATTGAATCTAAAAGAGAAAAGGTCGCTAAGGTATCCCGGGGTCGCGACGCCCGTTTCTACTCAAGACAGTAAACCCTTTGAGATAGTAAAAGATCCCTGGGTACCTCGGGGTTGGGACACCCGTATTCACCGAGAGAAGGTGAGCCCCTGAGGGGTAAACATAAAGGGAGAAAAGATCCCTGGGTACCTCGGGATTGGGACACCCGTACTCACCTATAGTAGGTAAGCCCCTGAGGGGAATGATCGGAGGTAATACTGGACATATATTTTTTGGCGCTTCAAATTTAGCGGCAGATGGGGACATACATTGTAAAGACTTTCAACTGGTGAGGTTCGGAAAGCTCCTGAGCAAATTCTCAGGGCGGTGTGGTGTATAGTATCTAGTCTATTCTAAACGGAGGACCGTGCAGAACCATATACCATACATCCATAATCAATACGGGATAAAATAACCTCTTCATGAATTCGAAGCAAAGATGTATGGTCTCCTCTCCAAGCGGCTTTAGAAAGTACTTTTAGAATGTTCATTGACCTGTCACTCTTCTTCCGCAAATATAAAATATGCTGAAGGAAAGCGAGTTTACGATCAACCGCTACTCCCAAAAACGTTGTTTCACCAACCACAGTGATTGAGATATCCTTAATATTAATTAAAGGGTCCAAATGAATTTCACGCTTCCGACAAAAATGAACGCATTTACTTTTGTCGGCGGAAATCGTATGCCCGTCTTCCTCACACCAGCCTATTATCTTATTAACTGCAACTTGCAGCTGACGCTCTATTAGGTGCATATTGCAACCTTGACAGGAGATCTGAAGATCATCTACATACAGGTTGCCCTCGACAGATGGTGGTAAAATGTTAAGGATTTGACTAAAATGAATAATAAAGAGCGTTACACTAAGAACGCTCCCTTGTGGAACCCCCTCAGCTTGAATAAAAGAATCTGAATAACAATTGCCAATCCGAACACGAAATTTTCGCAAAGATAAAAAGTTTAAGAAAAGAGGTAAATTTCCCTTTAAGTCAAATTTAAAAAGTTTTAAGAATGCCAAGGCGCCAGGTACGGTCGCATGCCTTCTCAATGTCGAGAAATTTGGCTCCGGCAACAGCTTCTCATGGAGAACTCCCCCACTTGCCGTCGAGGGAAGGAAGAACGACAGTAAACAGCAGAAGGAATAGGGGAGAAAAAAACATAAGGGAAGTAAAGATCCCTGGGAATCTCGGGATTGGGACACCCGTACTCACCTATAGTAGGTGAGCCCCTGAGGGGCCTACAGAAATGAACACAATTACTTTTACAAGCTGAGATAGTATGGCCGTTCTGTTCACACCAAACCATAATATTATCACTCGCAGATTGAAGTTGTTGTTGTATATAGTTCATATCACTGCCCTGGCAAGAAATCTGCAAGTCATCAAAATAAAGCGAACCAGTGATTGATGAAAGAATGCTAGAAATGTGATCAATTAATAAAGTCACACTGAGTATACTTCCCTGGGGAACTCCTTCGTACTGAATAAATGTGTCAGAGAAAGTCGTTCCAATCCGGACTTGAAATTGGCGAAAAGATAAAAACTGCTGAATGAAAGTGTGCAAACTTCCACGGAATCCAAAATTAAACAAGGCTCGTAAAATACCATATAGCCAGGTGCTATCGTAAGCTTTCCCAAAGTCAAAGAATATGAAAACCAAATGATTTATTTTAACAAAAGCGTTGCGTATTTTCGATTCTAGGAAATAAACGTTGTCAATAGTTGACCTTCAGCCACTTTGATAAAAGGAGATACAGCCATTTACTTCCAGTTCGTATACTAGACGTGAATTTATCATACGTTCTAAGAGTTTGCAGAAACAACTCGTTAGAGCAATGGGACGATAATTTAATGGGTTGCTAGGATTCTTACCAGGTTTAAGGATTGGAATGACAGTTGCGTCCCTCCATTTTGCAGGGAAAAGAGAATTCTCCCAAATACGGTTAAATAATTTTAAGACGTTACATAAGGAGTAATCACTCAAATGACGAAACATACAATATGTTAATCCATCCGATCCAGGGCTGGTATTCCGGGACTGGAAAATCGCCTTCAGTTCAAACATCCGAAAAGGGCAGTTATATGGAAGACTGTCTTCTGTCCTAAAACTGATAGTTGTGCTTTCCTCCCGATTCTTAATCAAAAGAAATGGAGGGCTGAAGGAATCTGAGCTGGAAATACTTGCAAAGGAACTACCAATAACATTAGCAATGTCCTGAGGTGAAGAGAACATTGCAGTATCGGTCTTTCAAACTGGAAAAATAAACTCCCGATAAAGACCATTAGCTGATTTCACTTTCTTCCACAGTTGTTTGCTTGCTGTTGATGTGGTAATGGAAGAAATGTATCGAATCCAGAAATCTCTCTGACTGCGTCGCCTTATTTTGCGAGCAAGAGCTCTAGCTTTTTTAAAGGCTACGAGATTTTCTGTCGTTGTGCGTCGACGGAAAATAATCCCACAATTTTTTTTTGTTTCTTACAAGCATCGCTACATTCTTCATTCCACCAAGGTTTTCGCAGCCTGTGTGGACGAATTGAACTTTGAGGGATTGCAGAATTAGCAGCACATAAAATTGTTTCAGTGACATGGTGGACAGCTTCATCAATATCCAAAGTATCAGCCATAATTTCAGTGATTACAACCAATCTTGCAAAAGTATTCTAATCTGCCCGGTTGAAGAGGTATTTAGGCGGTCGTTCTATTACATTGACTCCATCAGCACGGGTGACGAAAAAAGGGAAATGATCGCTATTATGAAGATCATCCCCTGCAGTAAAATCAAAAACCTGCATGAGCGATGGAGAGCATATAGCCAACTCAAAAGAGTGGAATTTGCGAGAAGGCCAGTGAAGATAAGTTTTCTCATCATTGTTTAGCAGACAGAGACAATGGTCTGAAATCATTTGTTCAATTTGCCGACCTCGAAGGTAGGTGTCACCATTCCCCCACAAGGTGCTATGTAGATTCATGTCACCCAGGAGAAAAGGCACCGGTAGCTGATCCACTAAAATGTTAAGGTCTTCTTGACATTTATTAGCATGGGGTCAAAGCTACAGACAACAAACTGTAAACAATGTCAGCGCGTGCACTTGCACGGCCACTGCTTGTAAACTTGTGTGCAAAGGAACAGTAATGCTGGGATACAGGTTGGAAGTCAGAATGCAAACTCCACCTGATGGAGCCGATATGCCATTGTCAAAATCATTTCGCACACAGTTGTATCCACGCACTTTTGAAGAAATTTCAGGGGTTAAAAATATCTCTTGAAGAGCAAAACAAACCGGATGGGAGTCATTGATAATAGATTTAATATCGTCAATTTTTGTTCCGAAACTGCCACAGTTCCAAGAGGCGAAATTAATCATTGAATATTTGGGTGATTTTCTGAATTCCCGTGTGTGATAGTAGTACTCTCTACCTTTGCTGAACTTCTCCGAGTTGGAGGAGCTTCCATATCCACGTCTGAAAAATCAGAAGCTGAAGTGGTTAGTGACAAACAGTATCGCTATGAGGAGAAGAATGTTGTTTTACATCAATAGATTTTAATGTCTTTGTCAATTCATCCCCTCTCTTTAGGTTTTTATTTTCATTTTTCTTTTTAACAGGTTTAGGAATAGCTGTTTGCTTGCGCTGATGCAATGTTTCATTTGCAGAGGGAAAATTTGACATTGAAGACGGGATGTTCTTTCTGGATTTTTCCTTTTCATTACATGCACCCATGATTATCGGAAATGCAACGGGTGACTGCCATTGAATGGAATTAATTTTAGAAAAGAAAAAATCCTGGTCAGAAATCTTCAGGTCTGTTTGGACAGATGATGCATCGAATGATATCCTAGCTGCGGCTGCAAAGCTATTTCTGGATGCTGAAGTCCTAGCTTTAACAATTCTTGCATCAGGGTATGTCACTTGTTCTTTTAAGTTAACAGAAATTGCATCTTTTTCAGTCTTCCAAGTTGGACAGGAGCGGGAGAACGAAGTGTGAGCTCCTTTACAATTTACGCATTGTTCAGGTGTATTACATTAAGAACTTTCATGATCAGTCTGAGCACAACGGGCGCATGTAAGTGTTCCGCGGCATGCAATTTTCGAATAGCCATATCTTTCACATTGGAAGCATCTGAGGATGTTGGGAATATAGGGTCTAACTGGACACCTAATATAACCTGCCATTACGTATTCAGGTAATTTTGGCGAGTGAAATGTTAGTACGAAATGTTTCGTGTCAAGGAGTTGCCCTTTTCTTCGTATTTGAATCCTACAAACATGAGTCACACGTTGATTTTTCAATTCATGAGTTATATGTTCTATATTGTTATTAAACAGTTCTCCACATGTTGTAAATCTTTTTGAAGAGTTAAAAGTAGAGTGAGGACTGACAGTTATAGAAATGGTACTTAGTGACTTTATTTTCAATATCTGTTGAGATTGCTTTCGATTTGAAATCTCTACTAACAAATCTCCAGAACGAAGTTTCTTAATAGAAGTTACTTCCCCAACTGTTGCAGAAACTGCTTTTTCGACTAAGAATGGAGAAACTGTGTCAAAACTTTCATTTTGTGCGGAAATGCGTTTCACGATAAAAAATATGTCAAAACATTGATCAATAGTTTTATTTGAAACAAAATTATGCCCACTGAAGGGAGCCCGTTTCGATTTACCCATATGACATTTGAAAAGATTCAGGTTCGACGGCACCGCCCACCACGGAGCCCAACAAGGGAAAGCAGCCACCGGCTCTGTACATCCCCAACCTCGTCGCTTACCTTAGTGTTAATTGGTCTCTATACGCCGGGAGTCACCCCCGGGGACAGTGACCACCCTTAATGCCAAGCTCAAGGAGTGACCCCTTCGCTTGATCCCCTTAAGCAGCCCTGTCATGTGTATAGGATACCGGCCGATTGATACACCGGGGACCAAAATGTACCACCCATCTAACGGGTCGCCACGTACGGCCAACACGTGGGGGTATTTGCTGTCCATGAGAAGCAGGAAGCAAACAGAGCGGCGACAGCTTCTCATAGAGAGCTCCCTCGCCTACCCTCGAGGGTTTGTTGGTTAGTTGCGTTGCGTTTTATGGCTCAAAAGCCATATTTGACCAAATTTCACGAAACACGCGATATATACATTTTTCATATTTTATGCGATAATAACCAGTTCAATAAAAGGAAATTTTAAAGTTTAAATGAAAAGAACTTAAATGAGTTTATAAATATTTACATCTCTAAGGAACTTAAAAAGGTTTGGATGGGGATTTTTTCCCATCAGTTTGCTTAAGGTAACTTTATTTGTTCCAAATCTATATGAAAATCTATATGAATTAAAATTTTGACACTATTAAAATATGTCGTACTGAAAGAATGCATTGACAATGAGAGCAAATAGGTGCAGGCTCTGAGCAAAGCAAATGTTTGTGCGTAATTCTTATATGACCGATTCTAAGACGAGTCAATATGATATCTCGTTTCCTGCATAAATTAGGTGTTGAAGCGACCGATAAAAGGGCAAAATGCGTGTAATTTATTTGTGTGCTGCTCGTCCCAATTACTTTGCCATTTTTATTGATCAAATTTCTAACAGCTTGTAAAGCATCTTTCACTGGGACAAAGTTTTTCACCATGAGCGTAGCCGTTTTAGATGCCTGGTCAGCTACCTCATTACCTACAATACCTGCATGGCCAGGAATCCAACAAAATGCAATGGACAGATTTTTATTGGTTAAATATTTGTACATTTCTGCACATTTAAGAACTAGAGGATGACTAAGAGGATTGACATTCTTCAGAGCATCGATTGCACTTTTTGAATCTGTATATAAAATAAATTTCCCTTCCAAATAATTCATCTTAAGTAAAGATAAATATATACCATATATCTCTGAGGTAAATACTGAGCAGAACTTATGTAATCTTTCTGATATAATAACATCTCCTATCGCAACTGCTGCTCCAACATGATCTTCATTTTTAGAACCATCAGTAAGCACAGGTTTATAGTTTGAAAAACGATTTCTGTGATCGTAAAATAAATTTTTATACATGAAATTAGGTATTGTTGATTTCGGCAAGTGTTCAAACTCGTTAATAAAATTTATATCCAATTCCTCTCAAGGTAGAAGTTTATCATTTTTCTCCAAGATTGGAAAATCAGTAACGTTAAAATTCCTCAAAGTGTCCCCAACTCTAAAACCGAATGAAGGAATGAACGAACGCCTTAGCGCAAATAATGACCCATATATAGGATTAAGGACTTTATAATGCATCGGGTGAGACGAATCGCTTTTAATTTTTAAAAAAGCATTGAGAGTAAGCCTCTCCCGTCTCAACTCTAATGAAGGTTCCTTGCGCATTATATAAATACTTTGAATCGGGGATGTTCTAAATGCTCCCAAACACAGCCGGAGGCCCTGATGATGTATGGTATCAAGAGCGTTCAGGGTAGATTTTGCAGCCGAGCCATAAATAACGCATCCGTAATCGAGTTTTGAACGTATAAGAGCTTTATACACTCTCCGCATAGCAGTGCTTTCGGCTCCATATGATGTTCCCGAAAGTATTTTGATAAGATTTAGAGATTGAATGCACTTTCTTTTTAAGTAATTTATATGAGATTTGAAAGTCAGCTTAGAGTCAAGTATCAGTCCTAAATATTTTGCTTCCTTTACAATAGGAATTGTGCAATCATTGAGTAAAATTTTTGGATCCAGATGGAGTCCACGTCTTTTGCAAAAATGTACGCCATTTGTCTTTTGAGTTGAAATCTGAAATCCATTTTCTCTGCTCCATTGACTGATATTATTCACCGCCTCTTGCAATTTCTTTTCAATGTAGACCATATCTGTGCCAGAGCAGTGAATTGCAAGATCATCTACAAAAAGAGAATCTTTCACACATGTCGGTAATTGCTTCACCACTCCATTTATTTTAATAATGAATAAGATAACACTAAGAACGCTGCCCTGAGGAACACCCTCTTCTTGATAAAAGTTGCGAGATAAAATATTTCCTATTCGGACTTCAAAGGTTCTTGTCTTCTAAAAGTTAATAAAAATTGGGATATTGCCTCTAAAACCAATTTCATAGAGGTCTTTTAAAATTCCGTATCGCCATGTTTTATCATATGCCTTCTCCATGTCAAACAGAATTTAAACAAGGTGTTTATGCTAACGAAGGCTTCTCGTATTGAAATTTCTAGTTGCAAGATGCTATCCACTGTTCTTCTACCGACTCGGAAACCGCTTTGAAAAGGCGACAATACGGGACAAAAGTCGATAATACAATTATTTGAACAATACGGGCAGGTTTTGACAGCAGAAGAATACGACACTCCAATTGTCGGTGTCCTGGAAATTACAATTTTTCGTGCTTCGGCAAAAGAAATATTTTTGTGACTTTTATTGTTTGAATTTCCTTTTCTTCGATCCATCTAGGGCATTTCCGAGAATAAGATGGATGGTCACCTTTGCAATTAATACATTTCGGGATAGAGGAGCAGGATTTACTGTTGTGCCCAATTTCCGAGCAACGGCCTTACGTTTCCTTTCCGCGGCAAGCTGCCATAGAATGCCCGAATCTTTGGCACTTAAAGCATAGTAACGGATTTGGGATATAAGGTTTGACTGGGCAATTAATGTATGCTATTTGAACCTATTTTGGTAGTGTAGGTGTGTTAAATGTATGTATTAGATGTTTAGTTGCTAACATTTGGCCTTCATGTTTTATATAAATTCTTTTAACAGATGAAACATTGAGTGTTTAAACATTCAAGAATTTCTTCTTCGGAGTTTGATTTGAATTCAGATTCAGAGACAACTCCGCGAGACTGATTTAATGATTTATGAACAGCAACAGTAACTTCGTGCATTAATATTGATCTAAGGGTCTGTAATAAACTAGCCTAATTTGAAGATTTTACCTCTATGAGAATATCTCCAACTTCAGTTTTTTTGATAAATTGGACTTCACCAACTATTCCAAGGATAGTTTTATGGATTAAAATTGGGGAAACAGTTCTAAAATTACCATCAATCTTTTTAATAATGAAAAATCTTTCAAAACTTATATAGTGCTTCGACGGACACTCGTCTCCGTCGGGATCTAAAGTTTGGGAACCCTTAACGAGCAAAATCTGTTCATCCCGGTACGCCCCCACCCACCATGGAGCCCAACTAGTGAAGGCAGCCACCGGCTCTGGGGCTTTCCTGCCTCGGCACTTACCTTAGGTGTGGTACTAGGATATAGACCTACATATATTGCAGACCTAACCCTCCAGCAACGCTTCCTTGTTCCCGAAGAAAGGCACCTTCAGCCGATTGACAGAAGCGGGCTCACTCCTGCCGCCCGACTTACGGAGCAGCATGGGCTAAAGAGAACGCAAAGCGACACCAGGATCCCACTTTGCCCCTAACGGGTCGCCATGCACGGCCAACACATGGGTTTAATGCAAACTCAAATTTCAAACAAAAATGCAAATAGAAATGAAATATCAATTCAAATGATACAAAAATGGAAATTAGAAAATAAAAATAAGAGAAGGATCGCTAGGGTAACCCGGGGACGCGACACTCGTATTTACCAAAGACTGTAAACCCCTTGGGAAAAGAAACGATCCCTGGGCACCACGGGGTTGGGATACCCGTACTCACCTATAGAAGGTGAGCCCTTGAGGGGCCTACCCTCGAGGGAAAGAAGAAGAAAGGAGACAGCAGAAGGCGCAGTGGATGGTGGGTGCCGAGTCATGTCGGTATTGCTGGAAACTAAATGGCAGATTTAACGGCAAAATCAGCAGCGAATTTTTTGTCTCAGGGACTTCCTTATTGCGATGTTAAGAAGTCCTTGGCTAAACACATATTTTCTTCTTGGCAATTCACGTGAGATCTGCGAGCAGAAAATAAATTGCATTCCATCAAATTATAGGATTGTGGTCTGTTCTCCCTATAAGTGAGGTTGACGTCAAATTGACTCTCTTGCGTATAGCACATACTCGCTTCATGCACAGACATCTTCTGTTTGGTGAAGCTGCACCGAAGTGCCCTACATGTCGCGTGGATTTTACTATAAAACATTTTAATTGAATGTACTGATTTTAACCCCCAACTTATTCGCTTTTATCATTCAACTTCATTGAACCTATGGGACCTGGTGGGTGACAAACACCACCCAAATATCTTTAAATTTTTAAAGGATATTAGATTTGATACCTGTATTTAGCATGTACAATTCACTGTGATCAATAGTACCCAAACACTGATTCTTTTCTTTATTGCCGTTTTTGTTTTCTGTTTTAACTCAGGCTTCTAACATTCTGAAACATAGTCTTTTTTATAAGATTGTTTTCCTGTCTATCAGGTTTAATTATTAACTAAATTTATTCTTTGAACTTACTTTTTACCTTACTTTTATATTTTACCATTGGATTGGCGCAGCATGGCCAAGTGTGGCTATTGCGCTAAAAATTTCTCTTTCGGCAGAAGTGCACACAACGGCTCTTCTCCAGTGAGATATTGTACCGTTGTTTTTGCACCAAGTTACCAATTTATTCACAACATTCATAATTGTCGCACAATAAGGTTCATACTGCTTCCTTGGCATGAGATCTGAAGATCATCCACATAAATACTTGCTTGTACAGATGAAGGTAAATGAGTTAAAATCTGGGTCAGATGAATAATAAAAAGGGTGACACTGAGTACACTTTACTGCGGAACTCCCACAGCCTGAATAAAACTATTAGAATAAAAGTTCACACCACGAACTTTGAAGGCCCGATGTGATAAAAAGTTCAGTAAGAATATGGGCAGTTTCCCCTAAAACCAAATTTAAAAAGCGTAGAAAGTATGCCGTAGCGCCATGTACGGTCATATGAATCCTCAATATCGAAAAATATGGAGACAAGGTGGTTCCTCCTTACAAATGCGTTGCGAATTTCAGTTTCCAATAATACGAGGTTGTCAAAAGTAGACCGACCTCGACGGAAACCACTCTGCAACGGAGAGATTCATCCTTGTTTCTCCAATTCGTATATGAGCCGATTGAGTCAGTGAATATTATTCTAGCGCAAGATCCATTCTCTGGATAAATTGCGCCGCAACTAGAGGAAAACTTTAGTGCTACGTCTCAAAACTTTGTTTAAAATGTTTATAATCTGTTATTAAAAAAGACAACTACAAATTAAAAACAATGACAAGGAAAAAAGAAAATTTGAAATTTCTTTGATAAAACCCGCCTTCTTTAAATAAAGGAAGATGTTAAAATGCGGTTTATGTCCAATTATAAATGGAAGACAAGGAACAACTGTATTAAAATGCTTAAAACGCAATGAGTCCAGTGACTAACATTCGATCAATATATGTCTGATAGTTAAACTATCACCACAACAACTACAAGTTGGTGGTGGCTGCTTTAAAAATATATGTTTATGTGTTATTCTAGAATGCCCTATGCGTCATCGTGCCAGAATAACATCGCATCTGCGATTTAAGGAGGTACACCAAAGTTCAATAAAAAGGTTTCACTATGTGTAGTTTGTTTTCTATTTCAAGATTCCATTGGCTCTGCCAATTTTGCAAAAGCCATTTCCGAACGGAAGAACGTGCATCAGCATAGGGAATGGATTGTTTGTGGGATTCGGTTGCTGATTTTGCAGCAGTATCCACTATTTTATTCCCTTGGATACCCACATGGGAAGGAATCCAACAGAAAAGAATTTCAAAACTATTCTGACATAGGTTCTTCAGCAAATTCCTGATATCAGAAATATATGCACGATTCTGTGATTTTCCAATGAGGGCTTGAAGGGCACTCCAAGAATCAGAATAAATTATCACCTTTCTAAACTTATTCTTAGCAATATATTGTAAAGCACAATATATTGCTGGGACTTCCGAGGTAAACACTAAAGTAAATTCATGTCATTTGTGACCTACAACTACATTCTCGCAAACAAAAGCATAACCAACATGAGACTCGGATTTGGAACCATCTGTGTATAGAGGAATGTAGTCGCTGTACATGAGTCTGAGCAGAAAACCGTGTTCTAAAAATGAAATCTGGAGTATTGGACTTGAGAAATTTTTTAAATGGATGAAGCAAAACAACATCATATTGACACCAAGGTGGTATACTAAAAGGACTTTCGTCATGAATTTCAATATTATGGTAAGTTTCTGGTAATATCCTCAAAATACGTGTTCCCAGAGGAGGTATACAGGATCTGCGGACGTTCAATAGTGGATTGACAACAATTTAAAAACATTCTCCTTAAAGGATGAGATCGGTTCGATAAAACACGGATATAGTAACAGGCGGAAAACACGTTTCGTCTAAAAGACAACGAGGGTTCATAAGTTTCAACATATAGACTGCTAATCGGGGATGTTCTAAATGCACCACAGCATACACGCAGAGCCTGATAATGTACGTAATTAAGACGAGATAAATAAGAATTTCTAGCTGAACCATATACAAAACAGCCGTAATCCAATTTGGAGCGAATAACGCTTCGATATACTTTCAACAAACTAGTGCGATCAGCACCCTAAGTAGTATTTGACAGAACTCGAAGGATATTCAACGATCGCAGACATTTGTTCCGTAAATCCACGATATGGGGGAGGAAAGTCAAGCGTTTGTCGAATATAACACCAAGGAATGTATGTTGGTCACATACAGTCCGAGGATTACCGTTCATCTTCAATTCAGGATCTAGATGTAGTGGCCTTCTACAAAAATGCATGCATCTAGTCTTCTGAGCAGAAAATGTGAAACCATTGCTTTCGGATCAGGTTGCCATGTTGTTAATTGCAATTTGTAATTGCCGTTCTATAAAACACATATCCCTAGCAGAACAGGAGATCTGCAGGTCGTCAACATAGATGTTTTTATGTACAGTGGTTGGAATGGTGGACAGAATCTGTGATTTTTATAATAGAGTCACGCTTAATACGCTCCACTGCAGCACTCCTTCTTGGCAATAAGCTTTCGACAGAGTATTCCCCAATCGGACACTAAATAGTCTGAGTGCTAAAAATTGTTTGATAAAAATAGGCAAATTTCCACGAAAGTTAAAATCAAACAAATCCTTTAAAATTCCAAATCTCTAAGCTCTATCATAAGCTTTTTCTATGTCAAAAAAGACAGACACCAAGTGATTTCTTCGTAAAAAGGCATTTCTTATGTCTGTCTCCAAAACTGTAAGATTCTCAAAAGTATAACGTCATTTCGGGAAACCACTTAGGAAAAGAGATATAAATTCATTTGTCTCTAATACATGGATCAAGCGAGCATTCACCATTTTTTCAAGAAGTTTGCACAGGCAGCAAGTTAACGCAATAGGCCTGTAATTAATGAGATTTTGAGGGACTTTATTAGGTTTTAATATAGGTATCACAATAGCATTATTCCACTGAATGGGGAAAATATGTTCCCTCCATATTCTGTAAAACATATACAGATATTGACCAAAGCATCATGAGAGAGGTGTTTAAGCATAGCATACGTAACTCCATCCGGACCAGGAGCAGTTTCTTTCGCATTTGATAAAGCATACTGTAGCTCGGAAAGAGTAAAATCAGAATCATATGGCAGAGGTTTGGTTGTATGAAAGCGTAGAGGATTTCGTTCCGATCGACTTTTAATTGAAAGAAAGGTCTCTGTATAACTACTAGAGTCACATACGGACGCAAAAGCTTCTGCGAGAGCATTCGCCATTTCTTGCAAGCTGTTAATTTCTCTGTTTATTTTTAAACAGGAAAGAAAGACTTTTAAACAGAAAAGCAAGCTTTCTTTACTCTGATCCACCTTTCTTTTGCCGAGACAGAGGACTTGATATTAGATACGAAATTCACCCAAGAACTTTTCTTCGCCTTACTTTTTGCTTCACTATATATAATGAGGTTTCTTGTTGTTGGTTGCCTTCTGAATTTATTCCATGCTCTTTTTTCTCTTTACCTAGCTTCAGTGCATTCTTGGTTCCACCATGGTTTCCGATATTTTGGAAAGAAGTTCAAAGATTTAGGAATAACAAAATCAGCTGCGGCTATCAATGTGTCAGTAACTAAGCTAACTACATCATTTATATTCTCAGCCGTTACCATCGTTTTTGTAATATTTGCCATAACAGAAAAAAACGCCCAATTAGCTTTTGAGAACAAATAACGAGGTGGACGCTGCATTAGAGAGGTATTTGAAAAAAGTTGGTCTAAAAAAATAGGGAAATGGTCACTTTCCAATAGATCATTTCCCACTCTAAAATTAAACTTTGGTGCTAAAGATGGTGTACAAATAGCAAGGTCAAGTGACTGAAATGTCCTATTTTGCTTACGAAAATATGTAGGTTCTCCATTATTTAAGAGACAAAGAGAATGAGAGTCAATTAATTCCTCAATTTGTTTCCCACGAAGATTCACAGGCTAACTACCCCAGAGAGGGCTATGGCCGTTGAATTCTCCAACAAGAATCAAAGGAGGTGGAAGCGCATTTAAGAAGGCATTCATGTCTGTTTGATCTATAGACACATTTGGTGGCAAGTAAATGCTGCATACTGTAATCAGAGAAGGAGCCATTATTCGGACTGCAACTGCCTGTAGATTCGTGTTTAGAGTAATAACCGACGACGGAATGTCATGGGAGACTAGGAGGGCAACACCCCCTAGATGCTCGACCAGAAATAAAGTCTTTTCGAATGAGACTGTAACGTCGAATTTTTGCAAGATCTGATGGTTTAAGGAAGGTTTCCTGGAGTGCAATGCAGGTGGAATGAGTCTCATTAATCAGATCCTTAATGTGAGAAATTTTACTACGCAAACCGTGGCAATTCCAGGAAAACAGAGCTGCCATAAATTCAATTTTTATCTGGAGGTTTTTTCTTCTTTATACCCTCTGCAGGAATTTTCTTGTGTGAAGCAGAAGAATCGAGCTCCATATCTGAAAATTCGGATGATGAAGTATTAATTTTTAAAAAATCTTCGGGAACATGAGGTCTTGTTGCAAGCGGTTTCAGTTTCTTCTTGTTTTGGGCAGTTTCTTTTTTTGAAAAAGTAGGGAGTCATGGCGCTGATTTTTTTGGAGACAAATTTTCTGAAATTGTAAAATTTTTTTGTGCTTGAGCGGAGGTAGATGGTTGGTAATCCGGTGGCACTGGATTAGATAATGCGCAGTGACAGTGGGTAATGCTTGCATCAGTTTGAGAGCGAGATGTGTTCTGAATTTATTTGAGAGTTGATGAATAGGAAACGCCAACTTTTGGAGTCCTATCCTTCACCCTTGATTTTGGGATCAAAGAAACAGTTACTCCTTGAATTTGCCTATGAATGAATTTAAATATTGATTTTTATTGTATAAAATTAGATAAAAGTTAAATGCAAAATAGAAAATACAAATTTATTAACCTCAATTCAAGCACGAAAAAATCTCATTTAGATTAGATCTACATCATTCCGTTAGTTGTAATATATTTATTATTTTTTTAAATTGTATACTAAACGTGTGATTGTTTTTCAGCCCAATAACGATGCGGAGATCGAAGAGAGGATTCAGGAACGTCTCCGGCGTTTGGCGACCAAGGACAGTCTCGACGACCTCCTCGAGAGGATCCGAGACGCCAACCCGGAGGTAAGAGTCACTAGGGCTTTATTCGATAGAAGAATCAATGACCTGGTAGGCGATCAGAGCCGTGCCGAGCTCGGCATCAATTTAGATGCAATTCCGGCAGCGGATTCCCCCGAAGAATATTTGGTGCTCTGCCGATATGCCTTATCCCGTGATGTGGCTCTCTGTGCAAAATGGAGGCAAATCGCGGACCGGGACATATCGGTAACCATCGAACATCTTTGGATGGCTTAAATCTTTAACTACCAGTTTCTACCTGCCGGAATGGGCACTAGTTCCTCTGAATTTTACATTCATTTATTTACATTATAGGCAAAAACTTTTAATTTGGCTTCAATGTTTTATCATTTTTTAATTTAAAATTTGGTTTAATTTCTTTAAATATCTTTTTAATTAATTTCATATTAATTTGATTAAGCATTTTTTCTCAATTTCTTTCATTATGCTTAATTTTTTTGTATCAAAATTGTTTGGCGTTAAATTCCAAATTCTTGTCAATTTTGTTTTCTATTTCGGAGGACTAGCGGACGGCTCTCGCGCTTGTGTTGGTGGGGAAGACGAGGGCGCGGAGTAGGGAGGTATTGCGGAGAGACATTACTCAGCGAATCGGATTGTCCTTTGGTTCTTCTATTGGAGACGGCTCTGGTGACTTATTTTATGTTTTTATATTTTTAAATAGGCAATTTCCTCTGTATTAGTACCATTGCTCAATTTACATGTATGGATCCCCAAAATTGCTTCACCGCATTTTAATAACAATCATCTAGAAAGATACATGCTCGAAACAGATCATCTTAATTGTAGCCATCGCAGCAACTTCCAGTTTCATTATAAACTGGGAGTGGTTCAGAAGAGCACGAAAAAACATCGTTCATTCTGTTTGTCATGTTCATGAATATAAGAACCTTTCTAAACTCTGAGAAAATTACGAAAGTGAACGATTTAAAAGTACAAACGTCTTATAAGACAAGATTCTGTTCGGAAAGTTTCTGCAGGAGGAAGAGTGCAGGTTGACGCTTCATGTTAGGTGTCAGACGAAGAGTTGGAAGCGAATCCCTTGTCTATATTGCCAATATTTGATGAAATTTCCTGATATCTTTCATAAACATTAAAAAATTCTGTAATGTTCATCTCTCCCTTATCATTCAATAAAAATACGATTTGAATACCATTTTGTTGATATAGAGTGATTTAAATAATTTTCTAGGCTTCTTGATTCAGCTTACTTGAAGTCAGTAATTACATTTTCTAATCCACGATTTTTAAAAAATGTATCGTGAGAAAATTTCATGTGAAAATAGTTAATCAACGTATTTCTATTGATGTAACTTTAAGCATTTTATCCTTTATTAAAAGTAGAAATATTTAACCATTAAAAAATGGCAAACTCTATTACAGATGTTATTAAACTATTCTAGAATTTCAGAGCAACAAATTGTGCCTGTCGAGGTTGGTAATTTCCAAGTATTCAATTTAATTTTTTTTTTGCCATTTAAAATGTGATTAATATCATTCAACTTTTCCCCACTTGAACTTTGATCTTTATTTCAACAAATAATACGATTATCGACTTTTTTCAAAATTTCTTAATTGGCATATTCAATTTCTTCCAATTCGCACCACATGCCAATACATTCTGTGAAATGTTTCAAAGTAAAGTAATATTGATTTGACAATTATATTTATTTCATTATAATGAAAATACTCTAAAAATTGGAATCAAATTTAAATCATTACCTCAAAGGTACCATGTTTGCATGAAATCGCAAAAGATAGAGATGTATACCTTCGTCTCTAATGTCTCATTTAAGGGGGAAAAAATGGTCTTTATAATTTGAGCGTTTAATAAATTTATTTAAAATATAATTTAAGGCCTAAGATCTGAATCAGTTGAATACCAATTTCATTTGGAATGAAAAAAAATAACACCAGTAAAACTGTTAAATCTGCTGTACGTGTTCGCTTGTTAAACTTCCTAACTATTTAAAATAAGAAAGTTCCAATGCATTCAATAAGAAAATTGGTAACGTTAATCTGTTCATGATTAATAAATCATTCCCAGAATATACTGCTACAAAGAGATTGAATTTACAATCTCTGAAAGGTTTACAGATGCGTATACTATCGCATCGTTTTCATTCATATCAATTTTTATCAAACCATTAAAAGGTATGTGAACATTTGTGATGAAGGATATTTAGGAGCTGGTGAAATGTTTCTAACATTTCAATATTCGAATAAGCATGGTATTGAATGTTTAAAAATATTCTTGTGAATTTTTAAAACTACTGTTTAAGCAGACATTATGCGCCTATCACTGGAATCTGAGAAGCATAACCGAATAGTATGGGGTATTGAAATAAAAGTTAAAAATTCTAATATTATCGAATTTAAATTTAAATTTTATTTTCCATGGCAGGATTTTTTGTAAGAAAATATTTTTCTTTAAGATGTAGATTTTTCAATTCTTTGTAATCGCTCTAATTTTGTCCCTAATATCAAAATAAAAATGAATTTTGAATTTTTAGAAAGAATGATATCACAGATTTGAGAAAACTAATTTTAACATATTGAATTTTCTTTTAAATGTCTAAAGATTGTGACCACATATTTTGAGAAATTATTTAAATATTTGAGTTTACACTGGAATATTCAAGTACAATTTGTGAAGTGTTTCTTTGGAAAGTGAAAAATGAATCCTCTATATGAATTTTTTTTTCTTTAAGTATTCAGTGCTTAGTGAAATTCTGCTGTGTATTTTATGCATGTGTTTTTTAACCCCTTGCCAATGAACTTGTCATATTGAGGGATACAAATTTCGCAATTTGTCACGAATTCTTATTTACTAAAAAAAGTCTTTAAATATTCATTTTTTCTTTCAATTTTTAAATAAGATTTATAAATCATTGTTTTCTAAATTTCGGTTTCTGCCCATGCATGCAATATGAAAATTTACTAAAAATTGGCTTCTTTTTCGTTCTTTTAGCTCCGATCGCTTTAAATTTGTATTGAAGTTGGAGTAGGTGGCAAGGGGTTTAAAGGATGGCAAATATTCTATTCAGAAGGAAAATCAAAATGTAATTTGAGACTTCCAAAGTATTTTTCGAACAAAACGTAAATTTTTTTTAAAAAAATCCTTAATAAATCTCAAAATTAAAATTTAAATCCTAATTTTTTTAAAATTTATTTTATCTTATGAAATAGAGGACGTCCCGTGATTGAATGATTAATTCGCATTAGACTCTACTTTCTTACTGATTTAAATGAATTTGAGCAGACTTGAAATTTGAAGTTGAACATAGGTATGCTTATAAACTTAATTGTTCAAAACGATTTATATTCGAAACTCTTTTCCAAAGTTAAACTACTGCAAAAAACAATGTGAAAAATTTCAAATGATTAAAATTTTATTTCTATCTGATAATATTTTAAATATTTGAAAAAAACATAACTTGGGGTCTCAAATTATTTGGTCAAAGAATTCATTTATTATAAAATCATGAATATTGAATATTTTTAGTTACAGTACCATTTTATTCTTAAAATGTAAATCTGATTTATCATTTGTTTGTTGCATCATCAAGAAAGTGGCGATTTATATGTAATGTAAATACACTTGTGCGCAACTTTGAAACGTAATGGGTAATTTATCTTAAGGTAAGCGGAAGGTATAAAAATTAATATTGCTCTGCTAATCAAGTGACGTTACTCGTATCTAGCAATAAAGGAGAAAAATCAAGATGCAGCGCTCTTGTGTCATATATGCCAAAATAACCAGAACAAATCAGTCTTTTGAAAGAAAAAAGCCTTAACATTGAATGTTATATAGAACAGAAAGGCAAGCAATGCTTTTCCAAGAAAATAACTGGATTCAAACCTCGCCTCTCTGCACAAATAAAAAAAAAAACATCAAGATGAATCCTGAGGACAAATCTTATTTGAAGAACAGACTACTCACAATCACAAGCACTAGCCTTAATTTTAAACAAAGGCAAATTAAGCACTTGCATTAAGTTTCATGCTAGTAACATTTCGTGTCTGGCAAGAAAAGAAGCCTGTCGTGGCTTGGAATGAGAAATAAAAATCCCGTGCTGTCTTCATTGGAAACGTATCTACCAAGAACTTTGGTTGAGCATTGGGGCTTCAGTGAACGGACCTACAAATATTGAATTATTGTTGATTTTATGCTCCCCTCTACGACTATCGGTATTGGAAGATAGGCATGGGGAACTAACAAATCTTCATGTCGTTTCATAGCATTGCTCATCATCAAACAAAAGGTTGTTCTTCCGAAAGAATGGACTGCTTAGCCTAGCGCAGGATTGGAAACGTATCCACCAGTCCGTGCTCTTTCCTCTTTGACTATCAAATTTCCAAGAGAAGCATGAGGAAATAAATCTTCACGTCCTTTCACAGCATTGCTGATCATCAAACAGAAGGTTGTTCTTCCGAAAGAATGGACTGCTCAGCCTAGATCAGGAGCTTCCGGGAAAGTTACATTATTTTTTATCTTGACGGAAATTATTTCTTTTTCCAAGGTCCACTTAGGGCAGGATTTAGAAAATGCAGCATGGGAGCAAGAACAGTTGACACATTTCAGGATGTCAGATGTGCAAGCATTCATTTCATGGCCTGATTCTGCACATTTACTACAAACATTTTCATTGCTTCAACGCCCGATTTGCGAATACCCATACCTCTGATATTTAAAACATCGTAGAGGATTGGGGATGTAGGGTCGAATTTCGCAATTAATATAACCGCCTTTTATGGATTTTGGCAAAACAGGCGTTTGAAATGTAAGAACAACATGCAGCGTAGGAACAAGTTTGTCACCTCGTCAAATATTATGCGACGAGCGGCACAAACATTTTGATCTCGTGGCTCTTCCAAAAATTCTGCTTCAGAAACCTTTATAAAATTGGGTTCGGAAAGTACACCAAGTAATATGTTCATTGTTTTATGGTACGATGTTTGTATTGGGAAGGAACCCAGTGTTGTAATTTTACAGATCTGCAATGCTTGCTTCTCGGATACCTGCAATAGTAGATCACCAGAGCGTATTTTTTTTTTATTTTGAACCTCACCAATAGTGGATAAAATGAATTTATTAATAAGAAACGGAGAAATGGAATGAAAAGTGTTAGGTGTATGAATGATCATGTAACGAGTAGTAGATTTGGCTTCGACGACGTTAGAAAGAGACCCCATAGGATATTGATAATGATTCTGGTCCAGCGGCATCCACCACGGAGCCCAACAAGGGATGGTAGTTGCCGGCTCTGGAAACTTTCCAACCTCGGCACTTGCCATAATGCTGACCAAAAACTATACGCTGGGGCTTTAACCTTTTCTGGCAAAGTTGGAGATTATAAAGTGAAAAGGTGTTTTGAGGGGAGGAGTTGACGAGATTGAAAACCTATACGCTCGAAGTTACCCCGGGGACAGTGACCACCCTTAACGCCAAGCCCAAGGAGTAACCCCTTCGCTTGAACCCTAGCAGACTAGCAACTCAGGTGACTAATTACCAGCCGATTGATACACCGGGGACCACAGTGCACCACCCGTCTAATGGGTCGCCACGCACGGCTAATACGTGGGGTGGGAGAAGCAAGAAGCAAACCGATCGGCGACAGCTTCTCATAGAGAGCTCCCTCGCTTGCTGTCGAGGGAAGGAAGGATCAAGCAGAAAGCACTAGGCGTAGGGGAGAGTAAACGTAAAATAAGTAAAGATTCTTGGGTACCTCGATATTGGGACACACGTACTTACCTAAAATAGGTGAGCTCCTGAGGGGACGATATATCTACGGTATTAATCATTATTTCTGTGATTTGGGCCAATTGCTTGAAATAATCCCAGTCTGCTAGCTGGAATCGGAAACGAGGTGGACCTTGGATCACACCCCCGCCATCAGCATAAGACACTACCACAGGAGAATGATCGCTATTTACAATTCCTTTTCAACAGTAAAATTCCTCAATGGCAAGAGTATGGGGGAACATATGGCAAGATCTAAATTGTGAAAAGTTCGTGTAGGTTGGTGAAAGTAAGTTTTTTCATCATTGTTGAACAGGCAGAGGCAATTATTTATAAAGTGTTCAATCTACCGCCCACGCAAATTTGTATTTTCAGAACCTCATAAGGTATTATGACCATTAAAATCACCAAGTAAAATAAATGACACAGGGAGTTGATTAACTAAATTGTCCAGTTCTTGCTGGTGAACCGTAGAATTGGGTGGTAAATAAACACAGCAGACTGTAATAAGTGTTCGCACATGCACTTGAACAGCCACTGCCTGCAACTCAGTATGGAGAGAAAGAGGTGTGTTCTGAAAGGTGTTGGAGGTTAGAATGCAGACGCCCCCAGAATTATGCTAGTCATGGTCTGCATATTTCCGAACAGCATTATATCCTCTCAATTTTAGTGGAATATTGGTTTTCTGGAAGACAGAGGCAAGTGGGATGAAATTTGTTTCGAATGGTCCTGATTTCATTTAGTTTGGTCCGAGTGCCCCGACATTTCCAAGAGACGAAAGTACCCATCAAGAAAATGTCGCTTGAGAAGTACTAGGAGCATTCAATGGATTTGGCGATAAATCGCAACTCATTTGCAGGTCATTATCATCCTCTTCAGACGGATGAAATGAAATGCTATCGGGACTTTTGGGTACGTCACTAAAAATGGATGATAAATCCTTGTGGACTATGCGCTGATTCGCAAGTCCCAGAAAGACAGAATTATAAAAAATTTAATTTTTCATTTTTTGAGAGTTTTTTTTCAGAAATACCACGTTTCGGAAGTTTTAGCTTATATGATCTATTCGATTCTTTTGCTTAGAGATATTTCAGTTTTGCTAGTTTCAGGAACACTAGTCAAAGATTTTTCAGTATCCGAATCCGATTGGTCAGGGGGTTTGGTTTGATTGGTATTCTTACTGATATTCTTCGCACAGTTAGAGAAAGAGCAGTTTGCACAAAATTGTTGTCGAACAGCTGAAACATAAGTCACTCCAGGTTTTGTCGTCTGGCCAATAATTTTACGTCTAGCTTCTGGGTAGGGGATATTTTCTTTAAATTTTATCGTTTCCATTTACTTTTCCATCAACCAACGAGGGCAAGATAGAGAAAAGGAACTATGATTGCCGGCGCAGTTAACACATTTCTCTTGTGCAGAACACTGCTGGCTATCATGATTTTTTTCCGCAATGCCGGCGCAAGTGAGTCGAATGGCCGAAACGATGGCACTGAAAGCAACGGAGAGGATTCGGAATGTATGGCCTGACGGCTAATTTTATGTAACCGACTTTTACACGTTCTGGAATTTTTGATCTATTAAAAGTTAGGATAAAGTGCTTTGTGGGAAGGAGTTGTCCATCCCACCGAATGGTTATGCGACGTACATGCAACACTCCTTCAGATTTCATGGGTTATTTTGGAGAATCGTTAAATAATTCGCCACAAATTATAACGCCCTTCGAAGAATTAAATGCTGTATGAGAACTTACACTTACTGTTATAGTGCCAGAGTTGATAATTTAAGAATCTGTTGGGAATCAAAGCGGGTTTTAACCTCCACAAGCAGGTCTCCAGAGCGAAGTTTGCGAATTGATGCGAATTCTTTGAGTGTTCCTGCAATTCCATTTTCCGCAGGAAATGGTGATACATTATGAAAGGTTTCGTTATTTCCAGAAATGCGTTTTACTATGAAAAATTTGTCATTTGGTTTTTCAAACAAGTTAGGATTTCTTTGTTGCCCACTGAAGGGAGCAAGGTTTTTTGCCCATACGATATGGGGGTTCAGGCCCGACGGCATCGCCCACCATAGAGCCCAACAAGGGATGGCAGCCACCGACTCTGGGCACTTCCAACCTCGGTACTTATAATAGTGCTAATCGGTTACATATATACCCTCGGAGTCACCCCAGGGGACAGTGAAAACCCGTAACGCCAAGCCCAAGGAGTGACCCCTTCGCTTGTTCCCCTTGAGCAGCCCAGTCATGTGCCTAGGATAACCGCCGATTGATTCACCGGGGGCAGAAATGTACCACTCATCTAATGGGTCGCCACGCACGGTCAACAAGTGGGGTGTTTGGCTCTCCATGAGAAGCAAGAAGCAAACAGAGTGTCGACAGCTTCACATGGAGAGCTCACTCGCTTGCCGTCGAGGAAAGGAAAAAACAGCAGAAAGCAGAAGGCGCAGGGGAGTTTGAACATGAAGGGAGTAAAGATCAATGGGTATCTCGGGATTGGGAAACCCGTACTCACCTATAGTTGGTGAGCCCCTGAGGGGTACGAACTCTAAAAGTCCGATTGAATAAAAAGTTCTGTAGAAATATGGGCAGATTTCCTCTAAATCCAGAGTTAATAAGTGTTGAAAGTATGCCAAAGCGCCAAGCATGGTCATAGCATAGCATGGTCCTTCTCAATATCAAAGAATATAGAGACCAGGTGGTTCCGCCTGACGAATGCGTTGCAGATCTGTGTTTCCAATAGTAATAGGTTGTGAAAGGTAGACCGATCTCAACGGAAACCACTCTTCAATGGGGAAATGCATCCTTGTTTCTCCAATTCGTGTACGAGACGTGCATTGACTATTCTTTCAAAGGTTTTTCACAGACAATTCGTCAGAGCAATTGGTCGGTATGGTATGGTATAGTTAGGGTTTTCTGGCACAAGGTCCAATTTAGGACAAGCTGCGCCATTCACAAGGATATTTAGATAGTTCCATCATAGAAGAATAAAATGTGTAAATAAAACAAGGATACATTGTAAAACGTCAAAAGCTTAGAAGGTCTATGATTTATAATGATTTGACTAAATATTAAAAATAAAACTCAAATTTTAAATGCTATGAAAGAAACCAATGGCTTTTAAAAAGTTAAAAAGATTTAAGTGAGGTTTCTCACCCACTAGGTCCTGTAAATTTAAAATAGGCGAATGAAAGTGAGTTAAACGATCAAAAGTAAAATTAGGACATTGAGTAAGAATATGTGCAATAGAATTGATCACTCCACAGTTCGTACAATGAGGAGCTCGTTCACCAAATAGCAAATGTCTATGGGTATATCTTGTGTGTCCGATTCGTAGACGAATTAATTTTACATCTGCGCATCGGTTTGGTAAAACTGACCACATATTTATTTTTGGTTGGATAGCATGTAGTTTGTTATCAACCTGTGTGTCCCAAACTTCTTGCCACTTTTCATCGATGTATCGTTTGATATAACTTGATACATCACAAAAGGGAACACGTAAATTGAAAGGTCCTGAAGCTGATTTTGCAGCTTGATCTGCAAGCTCATTGCCATGGATTCCAACGTGACTCGGTACCCAGCAGAAAATTATGTCGAAGTCTCTGTTAGCCAGTATTGATAGTTGCTCCAGGATTTGTGCAACAATCGGATGACAAGAATAATCAAAATTTTGTAATTGTTTCAAAACGCTCATGTTGTCGGTGCATAAGCAAAATTTGCGACAGTCAGATGAAGAAATATTTTGCAGTGCACATAAAATAGCAGTTGCTTCTGCCGTATACACTGAGCAGTATTTGGGGAGAGTATAATTATAAGGAGTGTTATCTAAAATAACACCGAAACCAAAATGATTCATCGTTTTCGAACCATCCGTAAAGATTGCTTTATATTTGTTATACTGGGCACGATGCTCAAGGAATATTCGCTGAAGCGAGTGTCCATCAATATGAGATTTTTTGAAACCAATGAATGGATTTATATAAGAAATGCATGGTGTATTCCAGGGAGGAAAGTAGAAACGGTCAATAGACAATATGCTCACTTCAGAAAGTTCTGTGCCTGAAATGAAAGATTTCATGCGTACATAAAAAGGACGGATAGCCGTTGGACGAGCATTATAAATACACTCTAAAAATTGACTGAGAGGGGTATAAATTAAAGGATGCTTAGGAGTGGATGAAATTTTAAAATAATATTGCAATGACAATTTCTGGCGACGCAGAGATAATGGAAGTTGATGGCACATCACATATAAGCTTTGCACTGGGGATGTGCGGAAAGCTCCAGAGCAAATCCTCAGAGCAGAATGATGAATTGTATCAAGTTTCTTCAAAGCAGTACTGCTGGTAGAGCCATTTGCTAAACACCCGTAGTCTCTACGAGATAAAATCTGAGCTTCATATACTCGGAGTAATGATGTCCTATCTGCTCCCCAAGATGTGTTGGAGAGAACCTTTAGAATATTTAGCATTTTTCCACATTTCTTTCGTAGAAAGGAGATGTGAGGATTGAAAGAAAGCTTTCGATCAAAAATTACCCCGAGAAAACGAACTTCTGGGACCACAGGGAGAACTCTGTTGTTTATATAAACTTCTGGTTCAGGGTGAATACTACGTTTTCTACAAAAATGGACGCAACAACTTTTACTTGATGAAACTTTGTATCCATTCTGATCACACCATTTGACAACTCTATTCACAGCAGTTTGCAGTTGTCTTTCAATCAGTCTCATGTTTGATCCCTGGCATGAAATTTGTAAATCATCAACATATAATGTGCCTAAAACTGATGAAGGAAGCATTAAAAGAATTTTTGAAATGTGGATGATAAAAAGGGTAACGCTTAATACGCTACCCTGAGGAACGCCTTCATTTGAATAAAAGAATCTGGTAAAGTTGATCCAACACGGACCTTAAAAATACGGCGAGATAAAACATTTTCAATAAAAAGCTGTAATTGGCCACGAAACCCAAACTCAAAGAGGGTTCGAAGTATTCCATAACGCCATGTCTGATCATATGCTTTTTCAATATCTATGAATATCGAGACCAAATGATTTCTGCGCACAAATGCATTACGGATTTCTGTCTCCAGCTGTAGAATATTATCTAGAGTAGATCTACTTTTGCGAAATCCACTTTGATGTATTGGTATGAGTTTTTCTAATTCTGGTTGATGGATAAGTCGGAAATTGACCATTCTTTCAAATGTTTTGCTTAGACAGCTCGTAAGTGCAATAGGGCGATAGTTTGAAGGATCTGTCGGATCTTTCCCTGGTTTCAAAACTGGAATGATAATAGCTTCCTGCCTTTGCGAAGGAAACATTCCCTCATTCCAAATTCTGTTATAAAGGCGAAGTATATTGTAAAGCGAAGGAACACTTAAGTGACCAAGCATGTGGTATGAAATTTTATCGGGTCCCGGGCTGGTATTATTAGATTTTGTAAGTGCCTTTTGCAGCTCACACATATCGAATTCAGAGTTATATGGAAGGGTATGGCGTATTTTAAAGTTAATTAGTTGTCGCGCAGCACAGTTCTTTATTTTTAAAAACGTAGGATTATAGCTATCTGAGCTAGCCACTTTGCAAAATGTTTCACCAATGATATTTGCAATGTCTCGTGGCGATGAGTATGTGAAATAATTCTTTTTTAAAATAGGAAAGGTAAATTCTTGATATATACCATTGGCAGCCTTTACTTTCTTCCATAATATTTTACTAGAAATATTGGATCTAATACGAGAGACATATCGAATCCAATATTCTCTCTGACTACGTCTTCGTATTTTGCGAGCACATGCCTTTGCATATTTGAATGCAACGATGTTTTCTGTTGTTGGACGCCTTCTAAACATGTCCCATCGCTTACATTGCGCCTTCTGTGCTTCACGGCAGGCATTATTCCACCAAGGGTTTGAAAGCTTATGAGGTCTGGTAGAACTTTTCGGGATTTCATTATCAGCGGCATATAATATGATCTCAGTTATTTGTTTAACTGCTTCTGAGATATCCAGACAATTAACCATTGCCTCAGTGATTGTGGCCAACTGCTGAAAGCTGTCCCAATCTGCGCGTTGGAATAAGTAGACAGATGGTCGTTGTGCCATCCTAACAATATCAGCAAGGTGAATCAAAATTGGAAAATGATCACTATTGAGAAGATCTGTTCCAACGGAAAAATTTAAAAGTGGGAGTAATACTGGAGAACATATAGCAAGGTCTAATGAGTGAAATGAACGAGTGGGCTCGTGAAAATATGTCTTTTCATCACTATTTAACAAACAGAGATTATGATCATAAATCAATTGTTCAATTTGCTGGCCACGAGAGTTAGTGTTCTCATTTCCCCATAGGATGCTATGTCCGTTAAAATCACCAAGCAATATGAAAGGAACAGGAAGTTGATCTATTAAAGAATTTAATTCTTCTTGTGAAATCACTTCACGTGGAAGTAGATATATGCAGCAAACTGTTATAAGTCTCTTTACGTGGACTTGAATAGCAACAGCCTGCAAATTGGTATGAAGGATAATTGGTGTGCTGGGGTAGAGGTTGGAAGTGAAAATGCAAACACCTCCCGAAACACTAGCATTTGAATTTGTATTTGCATCTTTCCGTACGCAGTTGTATCCTCTAATTTTGGAAATTATTGGTTTTAAATACGTCTCTTGTAAGGCAAAACAGGGAGGCTTGTATTCATTTAAAAGTGATTTTATTTCGACGGTTTTAGAACGATACCCACGACAATTCCACGAAATGAAACCAGACATGAAAACAAAACAAAGGAATGTTTGAAAAAGCTACGCATGGCTGCCTGGGGGCGATTTATTAGGAAAGTATTGATCCATTTCTACATCAGAGATATCAGATGTAGATGGACAAATTGATAATATAGAATCTGAAGTAATAGGGATATCTGGAGGTTTAGGAGGGACTTCAGTGTCAGAACTTTTGGCACTTGGATATTTTGCTTTCTTGCGTTTCTTTTTAGGGAATCGATCTAAAGAAAATTCAGAATCTTTGGACTGAGAAATAGTTGGAGAATTTTTTGTCGAAGCTGAAATTTGATTTCGATTCGTTTCAGTTTTTTTGCAAGTTATTGCTCTTAACCGATTCATGAGAAGAATGTTTACAGGAACAGGTAGTGATAATGTCTATAGTCTCTGTCTGAGAGCCAGTACATTTTAATGTTGATTTCATGGCTCCACTATAAGAAATGCCAGGTTTGGGTGTCCTGTCTAAAACAAACTTTCTCGCTTCTGCATAGGAGATATTTCTTTTAATTTTCAGGCTTTGGATTTCCTTCTCCATCTCCCATTTAGGACAATCACGAGAATAAGCAGGGTGAGGTCCAGAGCAGTTTAAACATTTCAAAGTCTGCGAGCTGCAAACTGAAGTTTCATGATCATCAGCTGAGCATTTGGCACATCGACGGCTGCCGCGGCAAGTTCCCTGCGAATGTCCGAATCTCGGACATTTAAAGCAACGCAGAGGATTCGGTACATATGGTTTAACTTTGGATTGTACGTAGCCAGCACGTATAAATTTTGGAAGTTCCGGACTACTGAAAGTTAGAATGACATGTTTTGTTCTAATGAATGAACCATTACGTTTAATTTTTATGCGATGAGCTGCGCAAACTTTTTGGGAATGTAATTCCTGCATGAGTTCATTCTCCGAACAATCAAAAAGATCTAAATCGGAGATGACCCCTCGAGAAAAATTCAGTGTCCTGTGAGGAGTTACCTCTACAGGGAAGTCTCCAAGTTTTGTTAATTTCTGCATCGTAGTAATCTGTGTTTTTGATGAGGTCTCAATAAGGAGATCCCCAGACGGAAGTTTTTTAGTAGATTTGACATCACCAATAAATGAAGATATCAATCTTTGAACTATAAAAGGTGAAATTTTATGAAAGGTCTTTGGTGTATGTAAAATTAGAAATCTAGTATCTTCAGTGATAGGTAAACGTGGCAAAGTATCTGAAAAACCCATACAAAAAGGGAAAAAAATTCAAGCTCCGACGGCACCGCCCACCACGGAGCCCAACAAGGGAAGGCAGCCACCGGCTCTGGTTGCCTCCAGCCTCGGCGCTTACCCTGATGCAAGCCAGAACTTGTACGCTAAGGGCCACTTCCAGGAACGTCTACCACCCTTAACGCAGAGCCCCAGAAGGTGACCCCTTCGCTTGATCCCCTTGAGCAGACCAGCCAAATGACTGGGATACCAGCCGATTGATACACCGGGGACCAAAATGTACCGCCCGTCAAATGGGTTGCCACGCACGGCAAACACGTGGGGTTTTTGGCTGTCCATGAGAAGCAAGAAGCAAACAGAGCGACGACAGCTTCTCATGGAGAGCTCACTCGCTTGCCGTCGAGGGATGGAAGAAATAAGCAGACAGCAGCAGGTGTAGATGAGAATAAACATAAAGGGAGTAGAGATCCCTGTTTACCTCGGGATTGGGAGACCCGTACTCACCTATAGTAGGTGAGCCCCTGAGGGGGAGCAATTGGTCGGTAGTTCAGAGGGTTGGATGCTCCCATATCAGGTTTCAATATTGGGTTCTCTACAGCTTCACGCCATTGTGAAGGATACTTCTGTTCAACCCATATTCTGTTGTATAATAGTAACAGATTCGAAAGAGAAGTTGCATTCAAATGGCGGAGCATATTATATGTGATCCCATCTGGCCCAGGGCTTGTATCATGGGCTTGTGTTCGTCGTCTAAACTTGAAAAACAAGAATTCCTTATTACTAGCAAAATCCTTGATTTAAAAAAAAATAAATCTTGGAGAAAAATCAGAAGGGTCCATCACAATATCCCTATAAAAAATAATTGTGAATTCACTGCACGTGATTCATCTCCGTTTTTATTACTGTGAGGGTGGCACGAAAGGTACCTTGTAATAATTAGAAATTTCTTTTTTCTAAAAAAATCAATACGTATTATATATATATATATCCTGAAAAACAATATCGGCATACATGTTATTGTGATGGGCAACTCAGAGAATAAATGTATATATTTTTCCTCTTGTGCCCACTGGTTACCTGTTTTTCTTGCTTATCTTCAAAAGACCTGTCCATATGTTAGAGCAGTTCCAGTAGGTTGTTGATCGCCAAAAAAAATTCCTAATAATTAGGGAATCAGATGTTATGTCTCCCTCAGAAAGGAGAAACTATTTTTTGCTCTACTATAAAATAGACTTGTTTGAATGAATAATTTGAAACTAATGACCAAAATGGTAAAATTATTGTCCACAATATTAAATGCAAATATAAAAGTTAATAGATTTTAAAAACTTAAAACTGTTCGGGTGGTATCTCTTGCCCACCAATTCCTACAAGGTTAATGACGATGTTTTAAAAAAATGAACACGATTTTGATTAAAAGCGGGGCATTCAATTAAAATATGATAAACAGTAAAATCCTTATGACATGTTGGGCACTTTGGCACCGCCTCATCAAAAATGAGATGACGGTGTGTATAACGCGTATGACCTATACGGAGACGAGTCAATTTCACGTCAGTCTCGCGTGTTGGGAGAACAGACCACAATCCAAGAGTTGGTTTGATGGAATGCAGTTTATTTTGTGTCCGCAGGTCCCACGTTAATTGCCAAGTAAAGAAAATGTGTTTCGCGAAGAACTTTTTGATATCACAATAAGGAAGTCCTTGAGACAAAATGTTCGTTACTGATTTTGCCGCTGAATCTGCCATTTCGTTTCCAGAAATGCCAATGTTACTAGGGATCCAGCAGAAATTGACTTGAAAATACTTTTGCAAAATATGCGAAGTGAATAAAATTTGCATAGCTATCGGGTGCATCCGATTATGATAATGAGAAAGTGCTTCCAACGCACTCACATGCTATCAGTATAAATAATGAATTTTCGATGAGGAGAAAGTGAAATTTTTTGTACAGCACAGAAAATACCCATCAACTCAGCTGTAAATACGGAGCAACAATTATGAAGGCGGTAGCTCAGTGTATCAAATGGAAATACTATACCACAACAAACATGGTCATCTGATTTTGAGCCATACTTGAAAATTGGTATAAATGAAGAGAACCGATTGTGATAGTAGACATAAAACTGTTGGAAAATAATAAGCTGTTGATAATTTATCAAATCCAAGAAACGGATTTTAAAAGGTAAATTGTGGAGTGTCCCAGGGCGGAAAGCATAGCATATCAGCTGATTTAATAATGATATCAAGGTTCGAGCCATGCACAAGAATTTTGGATCGCTCAAAGAACGGGGGGATATGAGATGGACGGGCATCATATAATCTGCGGAGACCAACTGGAAGTGTAATTTCAGATACGGGATGTCCTGGTAGAGATATAGTTCGAAAATGATAAAAAGCGGACAATTTTTTACGTCTTAAGTTAAGGGGTATTGGTGACAAATAATGTATAGGCTTTCAACTGGAGAAGTGCGAAATGCTCCTGAGTAGATTCGCAAAGCAGAGTGGTGCGCAGTATCCAGTCGCCGCAAAACGGAATCTCGAGCAGAACCATATACCATACACCCATAATCTATGCGGGAAAGTACAATTGCTTCATATATACGGAGTAAGGAGGTTCGATAGCACCTCAAGATGTTCTGGAGAGTACCTTCAAAATATTCAAGGCCTTCTCGCACTTCTTTCGCAGTTGAACATGCGGAAGGAAAGTGAGTCTAAGATCGAAAATCCCTCCCTAAAATCGTATTTCATCCACAACTGGAATAGGTATATTTTGTATGTGTATAACAGGATTTAAATGAATAATTCTCTTCCGGCAAAAGTGTACGCATCTACTCTTATCCGGAGATATTGTGTGCCCGTTATTGTTGCACCAAACTACCAGTTTATTAACAGCATTTTGTAGCTGTCGCTCAATGAGACTCGTATTGCTTCCTTGACATGATATCTGCAGATCATCAACATATAGGCTTCCATGAACAGACTGTGGAAATAATTCAAAATTTGGCTTAGATGAACTATAAAAAGTGTGACACTAAGGACACTTCCCTGAGGAACACCCTCAGCTTGGATAAAAGCATCAGAATAGAAATTCGCAACATGAACCCGAAACGTACGATAGGATAAAAATTTAGATAAAAATATAGGCAAATGTCCTCTAAACCCATATTTATAAAGAGTAGAAAGTATGCCATAGCGCCATGCATGGTCTTATGCCTTTTCGATATCAAAACAGAGACTAGGTGATTTCTCCTTACAAATACGTTGAGTATTTGAGTTTCCAAAAGAATGTGGTTATCAAAAGTAGAACGACCTCGACGGAAACCGCTTTGCAACGGGGAAAGGATTGTTTCTCTAATTCATAGATGAGGCGAGCATTCACCATGCGTTGTAGAGTTTTGCACACTCAACTGGTTAAAGCAACTGGCCTGTAGTGCAGAGTGTTTTCAGGAGTTTTGCCAGGTTTTAGGATTGGAATCACAATAGCTTCGTGCCATTGTGAAGGGTACTTCTGCTCAGTCCATATTCTGTTAAATAATATCAACAGATTGGAAACGGAAATGGTATTCAAATGGGGAATCATGTTATATGTGATTCCATCTGGCCCTGGACTGGTATCATGGACTTGAGGCAAGGCCGTTTCTATCTCAAACATCTGAAATTCAGAATTATATGGGAAAATATTCCTGTCGTGGAACCGCAAGGGAAAAAGTTCCGCACGTTTCTAATTTGCTTGAAAATCAGGGTTGTAAGATTCAATTGCGGAAACTTGTTCAAAAGCTTTGCCGAGAATATTAGCTATGTCTAATGGGGCAGAATACGTTAAATTTCCAATTTTTAATACAGGAAAGTACGATTCCCGATAAATCCCATTTGCGGCATTGACTTTTTCCCACAAAATGTTACTGGAAATACAGGGTATGATAGAAGAAACAAAGGACTTCCAAGATTCCCTCTGACTACGGCGACGAATACGTCGAGCATAGGCTTTGGCACGTTTAAAAGTAAGAAGGTTTTCTGTTGCTGGGTACCTCCTGAAAGTGTTCCAACACTTTTTCTGTTTTTTTAAAACTGTCGCGACATGCGTCATTCCACCACGGTTTACGAAATCGTCGTAGACGTGGTGAACCTTTTTGGGATATTCCTATTAGCGGCGTTCATTATTGGATTGGATTGTGAGGTTTAGTGGCGCAAGAGCCATACCTGACCATACTGCGCCAAACCTATGGTTAAAATATTAAACATTTGTCTTAAATAAAAATGTGTAAAAATGGAAACTAATTGATAAAATTACATTGGAGTGACTCTTAACATTATGAACAAGGGTAAAAAATGACAATAATAGGGAATATTAAATAAGATGATAAAAACCAATTGCTTTTAAAAATGTTATAAGATTTTTGTGGGGACGTTCCCCCACCAGCATTTGCATGTCCACTGTTACAACATGAAAAAACACCTTAAACGGTGATGTTTAAAATCAGGGCATTCAACCAAAAGGTGATAAACCGTTAAAATAATTTTGCATCTCGTGCAGAATGGAGCTCGATCGCCGAATAAAAGATGTTTATGTGTAAAACGTGTGTGGTCAATGCGGAGTATAGATAATTTAACGTATAGCATAACATCGGTTACATGCTGTAAAGCTTCGGAAACGTCTACACCACTAACCATGTCCTCAGTGATAACTGCCAATTGTGAGAATGCATTCCAATCTGCCCGATTGAATAGGAAATGTGGAGTGCGAAGAGCAGAATCTCCTCTGTCAATATGGGAAACAATAACCGGGAAGTGGTCACTATTATATAATTCATCACAAACTTGAAACTTTATCAAAGGCAGAAGTTCAGGAGAACATATGGCTAGATCAAGACTATGAAAGCTACGTGTAGGCTCATGGAAATAAGTTTTTTTCCTCATTATTGAGCAGGCAGAGACAGTTATTGGAAATAAATTGTTCGATCTGCCGCCCACGAGAGTTTGTACAATCAGAACCCCACAATGTGCTATGTCCGATGAATTGACCAAATAAAATGAAAGGAGAAAGAAGCTGGTCCACTTGGTCGTCAAGATCATGTTGACGAATAACATGAGGCGGTAAGTAAATTGCGCAGACTGTGACCATTGTTCGTACGTGAACTTGCACAGCCACAGCTTGCAGAGAAGTATATAATTTGAGAGATGTGCTCGGATATAAATTTGAAGTAAAGATACAGATACCACCAGAAGTTCGAGATCCTGTGTCTATCTTATCTAATGCAGTTATAGCCTTGAATTTTGATAGGGATGTTGGGTGTCAAGAAAGTTTCTTAAACATCGAAGCAGATGGGATGAAAATTGTTTAAAATAGACTTGACGTCAGAAATTTTGGACCTAATGCCACGACAATTCCAAGAGAGGAAAGTACCCATTAAGGAAGCCTTTTAACAAGAGAAGTTCTGGGAACGATGTTTGGAGGTTGCGCAGAATCGCAACTCATTTCAAATTCATCCTTCTCAGATGGGTGGAGTGAGATGATTTCAGGATTATTCGGTGCGCCACCAAAAATGGACTTTAAGTCTTTATGAGCAACACCTTTGTTCGCAAGTCCCAGAGCTACAGAACTGCGTAAAGTTTTTTTTTATATTAGTAGAAAAATACTTAGAGATCAGGCCACGTTTGGAGAGCCTTAGCTCCAGAGCTTTATTTGATTTATGATTTGGTTTATTTACAATAGCTTTAACCTCCTCAGGAGTATTAGTCAAAGATACCTCAGAGTCAGAGTCAGAAATCTTTTCCTGGGATTTTGCTTTAATGACTGTTTTTGTGCAGTTTGGGCAACTGCAGTTCTTACAAAAATTCTTTTGCACAACGGATGCATAGCTCACACCAGGTTTCGGTGTTGATGCCAAAATTTTCCGTCTGGCTTCAGGATAAGATATGTCCTCTTTAAATTTAAGACTTGTAATTTGCTTTTCTAGCTGCCAGCGTTCACATGATTTAGAATATGAGGCATGACAACCACTGCAATTTACGCACTTTTCTTGCGCCTTGCACTGCTGGCTGACGTGGCCTTTCTCAGCACAGCGTGCGTTAGTGAGTGTTACACGACAGTTAATTTTGGAATGTCCAAAACGCTGACACTAAAAGCATCTTAAAGGATTAGGTATATATTGCCGAACTGGCAATCTTTTATGCCCCGGATATATGCAGTCAGGTAATTTTGTAGCATGGAAAGTTAATATAAAGTGCTTCGTTGGTAAAATTTGCTCATCTCGCCGAAGAGTAATTTGGCGTACGTGCGTTACACCTTGGGGTTTGAGTTCGTGGGTTATTTCCTTAATAGGAACATTGAACAGTTCTCCGCATGTAATCACACCCTTAGTATAATTCAATGAATTGTGAGGAGTGTGTTACAGGGAACGTTGCCAAATCTTTCATTTTAATGATTTGCTGGACTTGCTTTTTCATGCAAACTTCCACCAGCAAATCACCTGAACACATCTTTCTGATAGAGGACTCTTCGCCGACAGTTACTGAGATAGCTTTCTGTACAAGAAATGGGGAGACAGAATTAAAAGTTTCATTTTTTTCAGATATACGCTTTATAATGAAAAATGAGTCAAATTGATGAAGATTGGTAATGCATTTGTAGTTATTTTTATGCCCACTGAAGGGAGATTTTTTGGTGGAGCCCATACGATAATAAATAAAATTCAGGCACCACCGACCACGGAACCCAACAAGGGAAGGCAATTACCGGCTCTGGTAGTTTCCAGCCTCGGCATACCTTTTAGTGCTAGCCGTAACCTATACGCTGGGAGTTACCTCCGGGGACAGTGACCACCCTTAACGCCAAGCCCAAGGAGTAACCCCTTCGCTTTATTCCTACCTAGTTATTTTATATGACACGCATTGATTAATTATCTATTTGAAATACTGATACTACATTTTCCTAATTAAAAGGTTTCATTTTATCCTGTTTATTGAGCAGTAATAATTATTTCTTTAAACGTAACTTTATATTTATTCATATTCCTAATTTTTGGGATGAAGTGAGATGTTCATTGGATGAAAAATAAATTTGAATTCATGAACATCTGTTACACGAAAAAAATGCTTTGTGACTGCGGTCAACTATCGAACATTTTTCAAAAGACATCCGGTTTCTGATTCGTCTTTTTCAGAAAAATTTATACAAAGACATGATTGTCATAACTTCTTGTATAAAAGAAATATTAAAATTTGGACTCAACTCTAAAAAAAGTAAAAGATTTTGCAAGTATGAATCTACGAATAGAACAAATATATTGTTTTCCAACTTATTTCAAGGTTTATCTCAAAATGATGCATATATTACATTGATTAGAATGCTATCGCATTTTCTAAAGTGGGCATACGAATCCTAAAAAATGGCTTCTAAACGAATCCTAAAGGCAGTACTAAAGATTTATTAGTTTAAATTAAATGCTATGATATGCTAAAATTTTGATTTTGCTTTTTTTATACAAAACAAATCTAGAAACATTATACCAGCATGAAGTTAAAAGAAAATTCAATTTTAATTATATAATTTCCAAATTTTTTTTTTAATTAAACAATTTTGAATTATTTTGTGCTCACAATTAAAACTGCTTTTACAGAACAGGTTGCAAAATCAATGTACAAAAAATGGAACTAAAATGGGCGTGTTTTTTTAATGAGAATATAAACGCTTCAACAAGTAAATTAAAGAATTAATAGCCGCTATTTTGAATTTCAACATATAAATTAATTGGGCTAGGCATCCTGAGAATTTTGGAAAGTCGACAAATATATTGATTTTCCAAGCTTGAAAGAAAAATGATCTTTGAACCTTTTGCTTATTAATCTAAAAATTTCATAACAATCGGACAAGTATTTAGTGAGATATGGAACTATTTTGTCTAACGAGATACCATATGCCACGACCACTTCCAGTGTTTACATCCAACATATTTCATACGCAATGTAGGCATGCTGCATAATTTTTTCCGTGGAATAAAATGGACAGTTGTTTTATACTGTTATTGTAAATCTTATTTAAAGATTTACTGTTTTCGTTTTTCCTTTCGATTCAATTTCTCACTGTTTATAATAATCATCTTCAAAATCACTAATTTCGTTTGAATTTCAATTAAATGGTCTAGAATTTTCGCTGAGTATTAATATATATTTGATAAATAGAACTGCAGATCATTTAATAAATATTTTGACAAAAAAAATTATCGCATAAAAAATGAATTTTCTAATTGACTCTAATAATACTTATATAATGGGCATTAATAAATATGATAATATATATTAATAAAATTGATATCTTAAGATTTACAAATACATTATTTCTGAGAAAGAACCAGCTTGATATGAACTGTTTATTACAATTATATTATGTTGAAAACTTTAGAGCTTTTTATCTCAGTTTACTTTTTCCAAAATCCTGTCTGCTGTAGAATGTTAAAAGTCAATCACATTTTATCGTAATTGCAGGATTTTTTTAACGCCTGCTTAATAGAATTAAGAATGGATTTAAAAATTTTGTTTAGGACGTTTTCTAAAAATTTTCAAACTGATAAAATCCTTTCCTAAGAAATTTCACGAAAGTTTGTGACACTTTCTCAGAAACTAAAATAGATATCTAAAATCCGATCCCTAATTTTGTTAAATACATCATGAAGTTCCTCTGAAAAAAAAATGGGAAAAAATAATGAAAATTGCACAAGAAGCATTTAAAAAAAAAGGTTAATATTTGAAAAAAAATTAAATTAAAATTTTAACTTTTAAATCATAAAAATATTTTAGAAATTTAAGTTTTCAGATAGTCACCATCTGTCACAAAATTTGAAAAATTTGTTGGAAATTGTGGAAAAAATTTTTTTGTCTACCTAGTTTCCTTTTTAACCTCCATCAGATTAATTCATTATTTTCACATACTGGAAATATATAAATTTTCTACTACATCCCACTTTTTTTAGCAGGCTAGTAAGTTTATTTTTCACTATTTTAGATTTGAATTATATAATGCTATTATCCAATAATATATGGTTGTTTCCTTCGGGTCAGAAATATTTGAACCCGTTTGTCAAAGTTGCATCTAAATCAGCGACTTTTTAAAACCATAGTCAGATCTTGGAAGATTTCTTTGTCAATACTGACTTTAATTGAATGTAAATTAAAGAAAATAAAAATTTAATAAAAAGTGCAATTTTATATTTGGGAGATTTGATTCAAAAATTGACACAGATTTTCCATTTTGATTTCAGACCACATGTCAAGTTTTACCTAAAATTTATTGCGCTTTAGTTCATCTGATTTATATATTTGCTGATCGACATAATACCGAAAATGCCTTTTTCAAATTCAAGAATATTAAAAAGTGAGATTGTTTGGAATACGAACCTTCGAGAAGGTCTCTTGATTACGATATTTGTCTATGTTTCAAACGCGAGAAAAGAATGTACAAACTTAAATGTTCTCATGCACTTCTCTAATTATATTAGATTCTTTAATATGCTCACTACTTGAATACTATGTAGAGCTATCACTAATTTAATGTAAACTTTAATATTCTCATAAGCAGTTCCCGTTCATTTTTTCCTCGAACTAAAATGATGAAAGCTAACTTCTCACAAATTTAAAAGCACTCCTTTAGAAAGGAAGACAAGTCTCAAAGCACAATGAGGGTTTCCAATGCCTTAATTGAAATGCAGCTTTTTGGAGTTAAGATTGTATAACTTAAAAGTTACATCCAAATCTGATTTGCAACACAAGATTTTAAAGCTTTTGATTTGAATCGCTATTAACCCTTCGTACTCGAGGGTTGACTCATGGTCACCATTCAAGATAGTGCATCATTTTGAAGTTTTGTTCATTTTTCAGCTTTATTAAAAAATACCTACAGAATCGAAGAAAGATGTAAATTAACTTTTCGACGAAATTCAACTCGAATCAGTTTATATATAACAATGAACAAGCTCTTGTATTAGGTGCAAAATTTTTGCATCGATTTACTGTTCCGAGAGCGACGGGTTAAACTATAATGGAGAATCTTTACAGAGGTCGTGATGATTGTGGCATTTAAAATCAGATAGGGCAGTTTTTTACTATAGAAAAACCATTCGAGTTCCGATAGCCACCGATACAGAAAACTAATGGTTCAATTTGTGTATTGAAGGTTAAATATTTTGGTTTTTTTTAATTACAGAAATTAAAAAATACGCAACATTTGAAATATTACTAAACAAATATAACACCGGAAGAAAAAGCTAGCCCTTTCGCTATTTCTCCATGATTAAACCTATAAGCTACGCTAACAGATCGAAAATTTTCCAGGAATTCGAACAGAAGGATTGCAAGGAAATAAAATATTCTTTCTAGATTTAATTTGAAATTTAATTTTATCTTATCTCACATTTTCCGAAGAAAAAAAATCCCATAAAACAGATGAAATCGAAATATCAAATTTTAAAAGGCAATAAATTTTTTTAAAAAATCAAGAAATTAAAGTTATATTTATGTCACTTTTGAAAGCAACACAGGGCTATTAGGGTTATTTTGGAGCAGATCTTATAATTTTGAACCGCGGACAGATGACGAAGGCCATATCTCAGCTGGCAGCCCCTTCTGCAAATTTCATACCACACCAATGAGAGAACGTTTCGTCCCAACGGATTTCACGTGCAAAGATCCGCATACACGACTTTTTTCGGTAGAATCTGGTCTCGAACTTGAAACTCTCCGTTTCCTAAGCTGTGACTTTACCACCAAGGTACCGCGACCATTTAGAATTAGAGACCAATGAAAACGATTACTTACGCTAGATAAAAATAAAATGAATATCAAATCTTTTACAACTGCTTCAAAGTTTTATAATTATTTGAAATTAAAAGAAATCTATATTTTCAATAATTAGGATGCCTAAATAACCATATCTGGTTCGTTTTCGTCTTCAATGATTCAATACTCAAGAATGCTAGATATATTTTTGCAAGTCGCTTGACCTCCACAAAAAACTTAGTAAACTCAAAATAAAATGCTGATACAGCCCACAATCTCAACAATTGGAAAGATTTATCTATTTTTTAGCATAGTTAGAGAATCAGTATGCTTTAAATTTATGCTTGTACAATATAATTAGCAATTGCATTTGGTGTAATAAGATGCAGCTCAAACGATCTGAAAAAAATGAACCCAGTAGAGCCCACGGCGACCCGCCTACGCGAAAGGGTGCAAGACCTTGAAGGTCGCCGGGGGGAGAACCATTATTTATTGAAATGCTTATATGGGAGGTAAATAAGGGTATACATTCTAGTTCATGCGACTAATATAAAATATTTAAATTAAAGTTATTAAACCAATTCTGGGTTCAGGAGATTAAGTTGAAAAGCACATATAGAAAGCAGTAATACACATAATCATAAAAAACTATCACAATGTCCAAAGGATGGAAGACGTAGTAAATATAATAGCATAGTAAACAGACATATAGCAATATCAAACAATATACCAATATCTAAAATCATATCTATTCCATTATGTAAAGTGAAAAATATGTGAATGACACAAATACAAGGCGGAAATTCGAAGCAGATCTCGAATGACAACCGAAAAAAAGGCATTACTCTAAGGTAAATCAAGAATATGAGCAGAAACGTACATTTTCTAATAGCTATAATCCTACATAAAAAAACTAGGTTTTTTTAGATTCTAGTTTGTTCTAGTTAAAAAAACTATTCTGTGCTAGAATAATTACATAAATAATCGATTAAAACAAGTCTTCAAAAAACGTAAGATAGATAAGTCATCCTTAAACAAAATCTTTGTCAGCCTTATAAAGTTTCTTAAAATCCATGAAGTATGTAACTAAACAATGGAGCACTGGCCAATTTAGCCAAACGGTTTCAAAAGTGAAATCCTTCGGCTTCCATTAGCTCAAATTGCAAATACTGGCTAAATAAAATATATTTCTTGTTGTAAACAGAAACCAGTAAATACATTACTGAGAATACTTAAAATGTATTAAAATAGGAAATGGTTATACAATTGTGTGATTAGCTCTTTACAGAAAAAATCTAAAATCAACGCAAGATAAAAATGCAAAAGCCCCAATTTCTGATTATTAATTAACGGCGCTTAGACAAAGTAATTCTACTGCGAAGATTACTAAAGATATGGTAATGCATTTAGCATTTTAATGATATCTTAATCTACAATAAACTGAAAATAATGGTAAAGCTCAACTGTTCCGAGATCTATACACGATTAGATTTGAGATTCAAATGATGACTTGAGGTAAATGGGTTTATATCTAGATAAAACAAAGGGAATTTGTTTATAAAGCATTTAATATAAAATATTTTTGCTATTCAATTAATCAGCTTTATATGCAATTATACGAACATAATTTTTTAATTATCATTATGAAGCGTATAGTTACTGAATTCTGTATTAAAATCTTCAATGCAAGAAGTTTATTTCTAATAAATAGAACCATTCGGCGTAATATGGTAAATGACTTATTTTAAAAATTGCTTAAAATAGACAAAACGAAGAACACTTTCAAATGATGGTAAGCACAATAATATTCAAAACCAATATTCAATACCAATTCAAAAGCAATATTTTAATGCAGAACTGTTTCCATATAACATAGAAGAAAAAAAAATATGCTGCAATTTTGAAAATTACTATACTTAATTACCGATTATATTTGGTACGATTTCTAACTGTAAATTACATAATTTTTAAGTTTAAATAAAAATTTCGAAATATGTTAAATAATAATTTGGATAAGTTATTAAATAATTATTTCCCGATGACATATAATGTGCCTATACAAGAAATAATAAAAAATACTCAGCGCAAGAAATAATTTAGGAAACTATTCATAAGGCATCTATGCGTCAAATTTAGCTGAAATAGAAATTAATCTTAATTTCATCAATTAGAAACCAAAAGAAATTAAAAGCATTATTATTTCTAAAGAATAAATAAAAGGAAAATCTGTACTCACATTTATAGAATTAGCCATTTTTACAAATCAATATAATAATCTCATACAGCATCAATCAGAGTCAAATCTAAAATGCGAGAAACTCGAATTTTCAGAACTTCGTTAAAAAAGTGGCAACCCTTATCTACAATGGCCACCACTTTTTAAATTTTTTCTCCGTTTTTCCTCTAAACATTCCTAAGAGCTCATGTTTGAATTTTCACTTTGGCTCATTGAAAAGTCTCCAAGTGAGAGAAATTGAAGATACGACGTTGCAACAGACTTGAAATACTTAAGAGACGTACAATTGGCAAAGCTGGAAATGAAACATTTTTCTGCCTTTAATAGTAGGATTCGAATACATCATTGATAAACCATATCAATAACTGAAAAATTTTAAATTTAGATATTAACATTCCTCTATTAATGATATACTTAAAGAATTTTTTTAAAAAATTCCATGTTTTTTAAAAAAAATATTTTAGCTATTTTTGTATGATCCTTTGCTTTCAAAAAGAAAACCAAAACTATCAGAATGGTATTATTATATAGTTTAAAATAAATTAGTAAAATAAAAAATATAAATTGTAAAAAAAAAAAAGAAAAAAGAATTTAGCCAATTTGGATGGAAGTTTAGTTTAATTATATTAATCTCCATTTTTAAAATAACATTAGGGTTATTTTGGGACGGACTTCGTAATTTTGAACCACGGTCAGATGACTAGGACGACTTCTGAGCTGGCATCCCCTCCCCAAACCTGCACAACACCAATGGGAGGACATTTGGCCCCGATAGATATAACTTGCACCCGATACGGAGGGAAATATGGGCATATAAATTAGATTTAGCTCCAAGAGGTGTGAGTCAAGACTTATGTTTAGTGGTTAGAACATTATGTGCTATAAATTTTGCAACCGCTTATTCAAATTCCTCCCCAAGAAATAATAGTTTATTTTCCGGTTACATATATAGTCTATGAGATTTCTCAAAATCTGTGACCTAACTTTGAATGATTTTACTTGATTAAAAAAGTGTGAATATGAAATTGCTATTTGTTCAGAAATTTTCGATAACGCGAATTCGGAAAGAAACTGAAATCCTACTACAAAATTAAACTGCACTTTCAAGGAGACATCAACGACATATTTCCCTACAGTTTCCTTCATTTTGACTATTCCCATGCAAGAACACTTTTTTATTTTGTAACTCATGTACTCAATGCTCTAATTGGAAGCAGACCTCAATGAATACTTCAAATCCTTTCTTTGATATTTAAAAATAGGTTCTAGTTCTTACCAACCAGGCCGCTATTTTGCTTTCGGCAGTATAAGAGTGATAAAGCATACTTATGGTTAATATCAAAAATAAAATGATTACTTATTCGGAATCAATTTACATAGTTTGATATTTACTATTTTGATATAACTTTGTTGGAAAATCCGGATCCGGAGTCAATGAATGATTCCTAGAACACTTCAATATAATCCATCTTTATAAAATTATGGATTTGTTTATCTAACCAAATCCTACTTTTATGATCAAGTGTATTTGAATAACGCGTCATTAATCAAACAAATTAAATTAAACCCATTCAAAATTTTCTCTTCGTATAATCGATTGCAACTATTCCTAAATGAAGTAAAAGCGCTCAAAATTTAAGATATTTATCAAAAGTTACATAGGGATGGTATCAGCGCGTGACACGTCATCTAATAGTTTGGAGAATTTCACAAATGTCTCCATGGAATTTTAAGATAAAATTAAAATAGCTAAAATTCTCTCAATGACGTATAGTTAAAAAAACTGCGTGTCTTTTGAAAATCTATTTCGGCTTTTCAATTTATTTTACTCCTTTCAAATTAATGCCAAAATGTGCAACAAAAAGAGCATTCTAAGATGATCATCAAATATTTATAACTTACTACTGTTATAAGTTGGCATACAGTCAGTAAACCATATCCAACGTGAGGTAACAATCGTTTAAAACACTCTCCAAGGAAGACAGTTAAATTTAAAACTTAGCTACATTTTAGTGATAAGTGTTTACCAATGGAAAGGCTTCTAAAATTTCTAATAAAAATTAATTGAAAATTGCAAAATCTTTGCTCCACTTCGGAGCATAATATTGGAAATCTTTTTTTAAACTAATTAAGAGAAGTAGCTTTTTAATGGGATTAATTTCTTATACCTATAATTCATCCTTTCATTTCAATTAATTTTCAAAATTAATTTTAAAAACAGATTTTTAAGTTTATTATTTATTTCAGCTTTCGTATGATTTATGTTCAAATGATTTTACTTTCCTTTTAACCATCATTTTTCCTTCGTTTATCTATCATAATTTACGCCTTACAAAAATGTTGATTAAAAATCAATGTTTCATCAATTAAGGTATACGAAGACAAAACAATTGATTTCAGTCTGAAACTCTATCATGCAATGATTTTCCGGACTCAGATTTGACGCTCTTTTTTTTAAAGTCATTGTCAGATGATAAGCGATCCATGTTGCATCAAAGTGAAGCGTTTAACCTTCTCTGATAGGTTTAACATGATTCAAGCTCCTAAACAAACAGAATATTTCTGATATCAGGTATTATGTTATGATTCTTAAACTGACTCTATTAGTATCCGGTCAAAGTAGTTAACTCATAGTCTTTTAAGACAGATTTCACTTTTTCGAACCTCTTTTACATGATCGACCATAAAACTTACAATCAGAAATCATACTTACCTTCTTTTTAATAAAAAGGCATTATTTAACTTTGCAGAAATTTCATAGAGGCATTTGTTTCGCCATTTTTTTTTATCAAGACTATGAAATAATAGCATGGATTATAATATTTTTATACTCATGATTTACCCTTTGCACTCCGAAAAGTAATTCGATACATAATTATTCACCTAATATAAAGAATTTTTTATCATTTCGAAAAATAAATATATATAATTGTTTAAAGTGGAATTCTTCCAAAAGAATTTATTTACATCTTTTTACCACCCTGTAGGTATTACTGACAATCAAAATTTTAAATAAATACAGAAAATCTCAAAATGATGCTCCGTCTTGAATGGTGTCCGAGAGTAGTCATAGGAGTGCAAAGGGATAACAGTTTTCAAATTATAAACACATGTTGTTGATGATGTAATCGAAACATTTCCTATTATTAATGACTCAATTGCAGTAATTTTCATAAACATTTTGGAAGCATGCTTGATTATAAATTTTAAAATTTCCGGTTTGGCAGCAATGCATATATGTATGCGAATTACGATTAATAATTTTTTAACACTTGAATAATCTTTTTATTCTTTTATATTATGGTGTTTTTATTAATTTATTTTTAAGCACTCAATAATTTTTTTGAACTATATAAATAGAATTTTATTATTAAAGGAGAGTTAAATATATCATAATAAGTCAGTTTTATCCTTTAAATAAGGTAAGTATTGATAACAAATGATTTTTTACTTAGTATAACTGATTTGAGGTGCACAATCCTTGAATTGACTTCATTTTTTTTAATTTTACTTAAATTCTCTGCCTAACCTAAAACTAACTTATGAATAAATCTAATTTTCTAATTTCATTCTGTAGTTAATTCTTTTCACGTTTTTGAAAACTTTAACGTGTCGTAAAGTTTGAATTTTTTTATGAAATAAAATGAGTTAACACTGCAATCTAATTCATGTGTAAATTTCCCATTTGGTTATTACGTCGTTTGCTAATGTTATGTTAATAGCTGAAATTCAATATTCAAGGAGTTTCTGTGAAGGAACACAAAATAGAACTCCGTTCCGACATCGAAGTGGAGTTAACTCGATCCAAATCCATTATTTCATCCATCACGGAAGTAAGAATCAACCACTGACCAGAAACTTCTCATTTTCTTATCTGGGATGCATCCAGGTGAAAGAAATCAAGAAGTATATATCAGTAAACTTTGACTGAATTTTAACTGTTAGAAAATGTCACATTCTAACTGTACTTGCTGAACTCCAGAATACATTAAAAGTCAAAAGTGTATGGACAGTTTAAATGATAGTAAAATGAATGAAATACGCTCTTAATGAAACTATGTGCAAATCTCAAGACAGCATTTTTAGATGCGGAAATTTCGCGAAACGATATAGAAAAAAAATTGCAATATTTTCCTGAAATGAATCAAAATTTTACATAACTTGTTGTACAAATAACGCACTTTAGAACAGATCGGGAAAACATCTAATATCGTTTTAAATGATAATTTAACTTTAATTACATATTCGAAATTTTCATTTTTTTTATTAATAAATATATAAAATTGGCGTAAGAAATATAAATACTTATTATTTGGTGAATCTGTAGAAATGAATGCAATACAAAACAAGTAAATATAATAAAAAAATATTATATTCATGATTATTGGTAATAAAATCTTATACTTATTAAAATGGTGTATGAATTGCAATCTTTTATTTATTTACTAATAAATTCGAATAGAGTTACTTGAAAATTGAAAAAGTTAAAATAAGAAAGACTTTTTTTGCATCGAGAGGCCACAGTGATCAGTTTGCAGAAAGTCAGTTTCTAGATTGTATAATCAGCGATTCGAAGCCATCATGACCGTGAATTTAAGCCACTTTAAATCCTGGGGCCTCGGTGGCCTGGTGGTGAAGTTGCATCTTCGGAACTGGAGGGTTTCAGGTTCGAGACCCGTTTCCACTGAAGAACCGTCGTGTAAGCTTGTCTGGTGAATGTTAAACGTCCGGGGCATACATTCTCCTGCTGGTGGGATGCAGTGTGGTGTAGAGAGGTGGATGCCAGTTCCTGTGTCGTCCTTGTCATCTGACCACGGTTCAAATTACGAGGTTTGTCCCAAAATAGCCCTACCGTTGCTTTAAAACGGGAATTTAATATAACTAAACTAAACTAAAAACCGTTTTAAATCCATTCATTTTTGTACAGTTAAATTTGTAGAGACGATGCCGTCATCTGCCAATCGTTTATTATTGATTGTCCTTTTCAAACACTTTCTGGAAAGCTCTGAAGCGAAAAATTAGTCTGCCATCGAAATAAAAAAAAACATCATTAGAGTATTTGATATAATAGATTCTTCTCATTCAATCGGTTCACAAAACTCAGTATTACAAAAACCCAGTGAATTTATGTGATGGATGGAAAAATAATTAATAAGAGTGTTTTGAGTTTTGGCTTCTGACTTCTTTTAATAATTATTATTCAAAAACAGTCTAATGTTCTTTTTGGCAATAAATCGCTAGTGTCTTGAAGTTTCTTCAGTTTTCCAGTTGAAAGTCGTATAGTTTTCGCAAGAAAATTTTCCATTGGGAAATACATTGGAAATACATTGGAAACTAACCCATACATTGGAAACTAACATTTTTATCACCTGTATTATCTAAACGTTCTAAGGTATTTGAGCAACTGAAGATTCCACACTTTCTTTTTATAATGATTCATTGAAAATGCTAGTTGTATAATGTGTGATAAAAATATTTAGTATTTCCGTTTAAATAACAAAAGCAATGAATTCGAATTATACAAATTGGAGGGGAAAAGGACACATGACTTACACTGTTTAAAAGCACATAGCAGGATTCGGGTTTTGATAAATTAATTTAGGTTAATGATTTTTTGATAAGCATATTTTTTCATCTATATCTGAAATAAGTAATTTTTAAAAAAACAATTTATGTAAGTAGAATTTTTATTTAAAGTTATTTCCTTCTCGGTTTGTTAAAGGGATTCTTTCAAACTGCAAATGCGTAAAAAGAAGACAAATGAAATATAATAAGTTATTAAATATACAGTGCTATTCCAAAAAGTGTTTGGCGACCTAGCCAGGGTCCATGCAGGAAACTTGATAGGGTCACCGAAGAACAACATCACCTAGCACGAAGGAACAAACTTGCAATCTTGGACCCTTGCATAAAATAATCCTCTTGAGAAAAGCAGTATTGGTACAGAAAAAGAATAGAAAAAAAAAACTTTTTACTGTTTGTCAACGAATTCTGAGACGACCACATTTCGACGATTCCATCTCATTAAGGGGTGAGAAGCGGAACATAAGCACATTTCCGGTATTCACCTTTGACCTTGGATTTTCCCCATTAAATACTTTTTAGTTCAATTTTTTTTTTCACGTGTATGTGAGTGTTGTGTCGTTTCTGACTGCATTTTATTTTAAAGCAAAATTTCGTATTGATATGGTTAGTTCTAATGGCAAAAAAAGTTTTCAGGAGTGGTACGAAGAAAATTTTAGTAATTATTTCATGTTATATATTTAAAAATAATAAGATTCTTAAATAGAAAAATCATTAATAATGTTTTTTAATATCAAAATATATAAAATATCATGTAATTTAAAGATAATTATAATATTTTTACAAGGCTCCCTATTTACGGTAATTCTTAAATGAAAATAAAATGTTTTAAATAGAATAAACTCTGGATTATCCATTGTCGTTAATTTTAAATAGTCAAAAAATTCAATAGCATATAAAAAAAGCATTTTAATATAAAAAAAGATCATTATTATTTTGTAAAAATGTTAATTACCAAATTTTGACAACAGAAAATTTTCATTTATTCTTCATAATTTAATGTTTATGCCCCTAACATTAAATAAAAATTGCTCTGAAATATTTTACTCTGCATTAGTATCTTTTTCCTTCTGTATTACTAAATATCTGTAATGTTTACTTTTCTTAAAACCACGAGACTTATATGTAAACATCTTCTTCTTTCGTCTTTTCTTTCACCCCTATTTTGACGAATTAAACTCATCCTAACGCATGCGCAAAAGCGTTGAGGATTTTACAATCCGTTGTTGAACAGTACATTAAAGTTGTGAAACATTAAAAATGCATAAAATACAATAGATGAGTGTTTACTTTTTATATTAGGAGAGCGATAAATACAACAGATCTGACAAAATGTCCCCAATAGAAGATTTAATGACTGGAATTTTTATGAGTTTTTCGACGTCAAGAGACATCCAATTTCTTGGCCATTTGAGTCTGTGTTCTCGCCATAGTGCACAGGCTTTTATCACGTGATTTATAGATCCTTCATCGTTGTCACACTGACGAATCGAATTTTGGTCAAAGAAACGACTTTGATGTACAGAAAATGCATCATGGACAATGTATATTTGGTTAAGATAAAAACCACCCTCAATTCGGTGAACCGAAACGTTTTAAAGATATTGATAGGTAGTTCATCCCTTGATAGAATTATTTCATATGTCCTACCATTTTTTTAATTATTAAATATATAAATTAAGAGAAATGAATATTGTTATTTTTGTTTCGTTTTTTTACTGTAAATACTTTGTTAATTAAATAAAATTCCCGCAATCCAGAATCTAGTGTATGTTAAATCTAGATAATATCCAGTTGGTGTTGGGAGAGGGGAAAGTACTACCAACTCAGATGACGTCCTCATCACTCGAGTGCTGCTAAACATTTTAGAACTCCTACGTTTCTTCAGAATAGAAAGAGCAACCGTAAAAGCCTCCTATAGATTCCATACGAGAACAAGAAATGAAGTGTAATATTGTATTGAAGTGAACAGATTGAAATTTTTGCTTAAGATATATTTAAATATGAACAATATTTTCAATTTTATGCCTCGAAGAGATTAATAATCGAATATTTAAATTTTCTTTTAGGAGAGAAATTGAATTTAAAATCCTGGTAAAACATGGCAAGAACATATTTGGGAGTAAGTTTGTCTCTTTTTAATTTTTTTTAGTTTAATTCAGGCAACATTATGCTTCCCGCATTAATTTAAATTGTAAACTTCCATTTCATTAAAAAGCATTGGAAATATTTTTAATCTTGGAAGAAATTTTTCGTTCGGCAAATTACCTGCTTATCCCTGTGTAAGTGAAATACAAAAACAAAGTGAGATAAAGGTATTTTGTATATGGTGTTCATACTCGATTATCTACACTATATAAATTACACTGGGCGCAAATGATACTCATTGCGCAAAATATTTAACACTAAATGAGGGAAAGTAGAGTGAAGAATACCCCCTATCACCACAAGCTTATACTTACTGACAGACAACTTGAAAAAAAATGAATTTAATTAAATTGCCAAAAATTAATGAAGTATTTTAATTGTATGATTGATATTTAATCCTTTGCATTCAGAAAAGTAATTCGATGCATAATCATTCACTTAATATAAGGCTTGTTATTGCTCCAAAAAATTAATATATATATATATATATTTATATATATATATATGATTGTTTCATGCTGAATTCCCCCCGAAAAATTAAATTGTATATTTTTGTCATTCTGTTGACTTGAAGTTTTTAACAATAAAAATAATAAAACGTCAAATTGATGCACCATCTTAAATGGCGAGTGAAAGGAACCATTCTAGTGCAAAGGGTTAAATATAAAGGATTATGGCAGATACTCTAAGACGTATCTGCACAGTATAGAAATCTCTTTTATGATTTTAAATTCACTTATTTCATACTGGCATATACTAACCAGGAATTTAAAATTCATTACTGCCATTATTTAGTATTTGATTTCTAAAGCAAAATCATTCGCTTTTAGGATGTTGTTGGAAGAATCTACCCAAGAATGGGCTCCTCTTTTCTCAACCTGTCAGCTGATCAGAATCTCCTCCTGCACTTCAACATAGTTTTCATCAAGGCATATCTCCTCATACATGTCTTAGGATACTTTATTCCAATGATAAGCGCAATTACATTATCGTCCATCATGATATTATTTACAGCTTTGCAATATTCTGTGTCAAAACGTCACTTGTTCGTTTTAGCAATGTGGTTTGGCATAAATTTTTTAGCATACTATAAAGATTTCCCTTCATTTGTTTTTGCCTATGTTATAATAAGTTCATTCAGAGATGAAATAATTCAATTTTTTATGGATGTTTTTGTACTATTAGGCCTGGTATTTTTTCTCATTAGTTCTTCCGAAATATCGATTTTCAACACGAACTTCAATTTGAATAGGAATCTATTGATACAATATTTAGTACTCCAGTTTATAATGTTATTTCAGTTAAATCAACAGCACTATCGCCGTTTAAGTGTTATTTCTATACTTTTTACATCAGTTATGTTATCTCTTTATGTAGATAGATATTCTATCTTGTTATTTAATGCTGTTATTTATGATGGCTGTTTGTTGTTCTTTTATGTACGTTGGATGTTTATAAAAATGCTGGAAGAACAACGGAGAAGGGAATTAGATCTGAATGTGTTTTAACTCGAAAATTGTTAAAATTTTATTTAGAAAATGCATGATTAAATTTCTTTTTAAATGTCTTGACGTAAATAAATTTCTTTTAAATAATTGTTTTTGCCATTTTATTTGTACTGAAATAAAATTCCAATCATGCAAAAAAAGCCTTCATTACCCCAATAAATTTCCCATTTTGAGGGAAAAAAATGGCATTTCTTTAAAAAACATTGTTAATGCAATTTAATTCATAAAGATTTCACAAATTATATTACATGTTTTATTTTATGGGAAATAGAAATAAAAATGTCGTCCTAGATGCAAATGCAACGTTTTTAGCTTATCTATAATAGTCAATATATCACATAAATATGTTGCTTAGTGAATAAAAATCGAAGCTTCCATTTACTAAAAATAATTTAATACGTAGCTGGTGGGTATAATTTGTTTTCATATGACAGAAAAAGAAACTTTTAAAATTAGTGATAAATTTAAACATAAAATATACATCACTGTGATTATATTACAAAATGTGACAGGAAAATTAAAAGGGTTATTTTTAATTATTCAGTTTTTTCAGAACCAGTTTTTTATTTGTTTTTAAGAAAGGTGCGACAAAGGATAATGAAAAAAAAAAAACTAATTTAAAGTTTATTTTTCTTATTTAAAGTATAGCTTTTTCTCATGTTCATTTTGAAATTGAAAATTTTTGTGGATTAGTATCAAGTGTTAGTTGCATGAATATTACCATTTAATTATCGGTGCATTATCAATGAGTTTTGAGCCCTTTGCTTATTTTTTTAGATGATATCTTTTTCATAAATGAACTTATATTATGGATACATGCATTACACAATTTATGGCAGGAGATGCACAATCTTTGTTTACAAAAGTTAATATAAATATTAAAGGCATAATTAAATTTGTTTTCAATATTTATATTTACTTATACATGATGCATTTGCTACCAGTTCAAATGAATCAAAATTCAGTTTGAATGTTCTTTAGTACACAGAATAATTGTCTGTAGAGTTAAAATTTAGCATCTCAACAAAGAAGATATTACAAGGATAAAATAATTTTAATAATATATAGCGTAAGTTTTAATAACATATAAATAATTTTAATAATAAATAACAAGGATAAAAGATGACCTAACTGCAGTAAATAATTAGGATGTGAAAATTCTACATTCAAATAAATAAGCAATCATTTTCTTTTACTCGGTGCCTCTAAGGAGTTCAAAGAGAAAACTTTTTAATACTCTTCTTGAAATTGATTTAATTTGTATCCCAATTTTTTTTATTTAAATTTATAGTTAACGGTAAATATGTTTTATTAACAAATCAATAGCATTTAGCTGCAGCAATGATCTCTAATCCATCTTATGGGCATATCCTTTTACAATACCTTATTATTACATTGCAAGTTAGAAATAGGTTTAGTGGTAATGAAGGAAGAAAAATTATCTACAATATATCTGTAGAAACTATAGTCTTACCCCTCAATGAATTAGAAAGAGGGATTCTCATTTTTAAATATTTCTTCTCAAAAAATCCTTGTTTTGAGGGGATGATGGACTTTGAAGTAAGCAAAAATGGAAGAAAACGTACAATTCTATTTTTATCATTTGATCACCAAAATATATGTTAATATTCAACTAAAAGAGTGTTATAAAATGTCTTGTTCAATAAAATAAATATTTGAAGCATTTAGAATGGAAAAAGGTTCATCTTAACGACTTTTCTCAAAATGATATTGTAATTAGAATTAAATATTATTGAAATGTTGCAGGTATCTTAATATTTTAAATAATTTAATAAATCTGAAATATTTTAAAATTTTTAAAAATTAACTTTTTAAAATTTTTACAAAATAATATATTTTTTTAAATGTTTTTTAAGAAATTTGATGGATTTATATTTTAATACATATGCCTAAAAATGTTCATAACCCTAAATTAATAATTCGCAATAATGTGTAATATAGTCCATTGTTCTCTTAAGCCTTTTAGGTAACATATGAAGTTTATTTCGATTTTCGTTTGCTAAATGTGATTTATTTTAGTCGTAACTAAACCTTAGTTACTAACCTAAAATGCAGATTTAGGAGCTTAAAATGAGACATAATATAAACTGGAGACATAAGTTGGCACAATTCATCATGATCACATGCATGTTAAACTATTATCCTACACGATGGGAGAATAATTACAATCATACACCCTTCAGTCAATCCAGGGTAGAAGAAAGTGTAGAGAACCTCCCAGCTAGTGGGATACCTAAATTCTGCAAATTACAAGAATGTATAAAGTATCTTTCGGAATATAAACTAATATAAATATTAGGTTGCTTCCGTTCCATTCGGGTACCTACTTTGCTAGAAAGGAGAACCAAATTCTACATTTGAATTTTAAAATCTCGTCTCAAATTTTGAACAATTATCTTATTATAGAAATGCTGCTTAATCCGATAACTTCCTATTGAAATCTCCGCATAGTATTTTCAAAAAGACGTGTTACCAGCAATGATAGATTTAATATGAGCAAAGCATATGTATCCGATTAATATGTAGTGGGATCAGAGATAGAGCCCTCTATCCTATGGTAGATAACTCCATTATACGGTCATTTCAATCAGAAAGAATATTTATCAGATCTAAATTGAGATTATGTATACCTTGAAACGGGCAATATTTTTAATTAAAAACTCATCTGTACGATACAATAAATCTTGTGTTCTACATTTTACAATAAATACTTATTATATAAATATTAAATTTCATTTAGAACTGCTGTTCTTACATATTATATGTACTCAAACGAACCATCACGAACATCTAAATGCATGATTTGGCCCATTCCTTACAGTAATTATCCCCAAAAATGAGCATATATTTAATGTTTGCACATAGATATATTATTGGTTGTAATAAAAGTCCATGCCATATAAACAAAATATTGTTCCTTTTTAGATCACAATTTGAAGGCGGGAATTCAGGCATATACAAAAAGGAAAAAGAATTAACTCTTAACTGGGGAGGTGAAATTTTAGAACTTAACTAAAAAAGTGCGGTCTACGAGACCGCTTTTCATTTACACTCAAATTAAATTTTCTAATGAATGTATTGATATGAAAAACTGCCAGTATATTTTAGCAGATATTTTTCTTGATATATAGATATGTTTTATAAATTTTTCAAAATATATTATTATTGAAAAAAGTAAATGCGTTGGAGCATACATTTTCTTCTCAAATTACATGTTACAATAAATAATATTCTTGAAAAGGCATATTCCTTTTTACTTTTTAAATCATATTTATTTTTACAATATATGAAGGTATATAGAAGGAAATATAATGTAAAGTTCAACATTTATATGAAAAAAAAATGACAATGTGTAAAATTGGTTCTTTTTTTATCGGCTTGTGTGACTTTCATATCACGGTTTTCTAGGGCATTTTAAACATACAGGTAAAGAACTAGTATAAAAATCCACCTATAAATTCTTTATATATATCTCTTGGTATATTAATATAGTTTATAAATTTTTTCAAAATACATTATCACTAGAAAAATTAATTATATTTGAACATACATATCAAAATCAGTTGAATGCGAACTTTCATCGAAAAACTTTTCTGTACAATTATCCTTATCACTAAAATCACTTTATGCTTCGTTTAAAAGTGAATAGAGCACTGCTTCATAATAGGATCAGTAAAATGGATGATATTTCGGAGCCCAATTTTTAGTGCCATCTGCTAAGCCTTGTTTATCTCTGGGACACTAACAGGGAGATGCGATCTTAGAGACCACGCTCGAAGAGATAACTGAATTATTTTAAAAAGCATCTTCTGAAATCGGTTGAAAAAGTGCAGGTGTATTGAAGGTCACAAGACAGGAAGCTACAGGGTCAATCCATTCAATTGAGCTAAAAATAGAATAGGGGTGACGGAAAATCCATTGCTAGCGGTCTCACAGACCACACGTCCCCAGTTAAGGGTTAAGAGACAATAAAATCCACATTCACATATCCATCCAATCCACATTCCTATTATAAATTGTTATGATTCAAATGCCTATGCATGTATATGTTTTTGTTTCAAATTGTTGACAAGGTCATGTTTTTGTTGAAATCACATGATTTTCTGCTATGACAAGGGGCTGTTCTAAATAGGATCGCTTTGGAGTTCACTCATATGCAGAACGAAAAAAGAACTAAGAGACAATCTATCCACATTCGCATATCATTCAATCCACATTCACATAGCCGTCCAATGCACATTCACATAGCCATCCAATCCAAATTCACGTTCCTATTCTTCATTGCTATGACTCAAATGTCTATGCATGTATATGTTTTTGTTTCAAATTGTTGACAAAGCCAAGTTTTGGTTGAAATCACATGGTGTCCTGCTATACCAAGGGGTTGTTCTTAAATAGGATAGTTTTACTGGCTATAATAAATCTAAAACACTTGTACACGGAGAGGTGGTTTCCAAGCAATTTTTATCTTTAAAAGCTTGTTCAATTGATAATCCCGTGAGAAACAAAAAGTTTCAGCCTCCATCATCCGGCTTCGTTCAATTAATATCATCAAAAATCCAGCATTTTATCTAAGACAGAATTTTTCCATAATGGATGCTTTATCGGAATATTTTCAAAACGTTGCAATTTCTTCATTTTTAAATGTATCTCCTGACTTATCGATGCTGTATCATCAGATTATTATAATGAAAGCCTACTTTTGTCTTTACATTTTTCAAAAGGAAAACATGGAATGGTTGATGTACAATTCTTATGCTTTTACTTGTTTTTATAAAAGTGTTTTTTTAAGAAGAACTGATTTTGCGTATTATCTAACTATCTTGCATATATTATTATCAATGTTTCCTATTTGGATCCCATGTTTCGAACTGACAACATTAGTTATGATTATTTTAAGCTCTCAAGGTTTTGAATTTTTTATTGATTGCCTAATCATAACATATCTTCATTTTATATTGGGACGACTGGACTTTTTTACTTTTGATTTTAAAAGAACTGGTAGAGCTTTATTTTGGATTGCAGTTATATTGTTGATACCTTACTGTTCCCCGTTGCGTTCGTATGCAAATCATAGTGTTTTCATCTATGTTTTTATAGCTGGTACTTTCTATGTCGGTTTAATGTACTTTCCTGAAGAAAAATGGGCGTATTTATCTTTAATGTACGCCTTTTTAAACAAAGAAAATCTCACGAGTATGTTGTATTATATTACGAATGATTTTATAATTAAATGAATCAATTTTAATGATGCAGTTAATCTATTTTTACTATTGTAGTTGTATACAAATTCTTTAAACTTATAATTTGTAATAAATAAACAGCCAAATTTTATTTTTTGGATATTTATTGTAATTTCCAACCATATAATAATGGAATAAATGCAACTACTGAAGAATGTCCAAGTTTTTTTTATCCTTTAATTGATTGCTATTTTAATTGGTAAACAGTTAAATAATATATTATGTAATTCAATGCTTGATATGTTATTTCCGTTTAGGATAAATGGTAGAAAATCTGATGATGCTGATTTTTATGTAAACAATTGTTTACTTTTGTATTTACACATCTAAATATTTTAAGTGAAATAAAATATGAAAAATTTGCAATCTCTAAACGTTCATTGTGAAAAATATAAATTTTGTTGATTAACGTGTTAGTTGCTTTAAATGAAATGTATTCAATTTAGAAAAGTGATTTCTTTATTAAAATTACTAATTTATTAAAATTACATTTCAAATCAAACGATATTTATTTCTTTTTCATAGAATCATATAAAAAAATCTTCATAAAATTACTTTTAGTGTGCATATCTTATGGTAAAACTCTTCAAGAATTTTGTATGTACTTCTTTTTTTCCCCATACTTGCCTCTTCATCGAATGATTTTGCTCTATATCAGGAATTTGGTAATTGAAGTCATGGTAAACTTTTTACTAAAATTTGCTGATTTCGCATTGAATATTTTGTAGAAAATACGTGAGCGGCAAATATTTTCCATTACATGCTTGAAATATCATTACATCATTTTAAAATTTATATTCGGTATATTTTTAAATCCTTTCAGAACATCAATTTCTAACCAAAACTAATAAATCCAATGAAATGATTGAATGAAATATTCAATTTTACAATTCAAGTATTATTGTATCTACTGACTAATATGACAATAAAACATTCTCACTGATTTAGATAAAAAAGTGATTTCTCAAAAAATAATATATTTCAGAATTGATTATGAAATAAAGAGGTTTTAAAATTTGTTCTTAATTAATTTGTATATCATCACTGAAACAGAAATTTTATAATTTGTGTAATTTTATTCTTGAATCATTCTAAAAATATGTAAAGAATAAAATATATCCAAAAAGAATAAAATATAATATATTAGAAGAATATACCGGGTGTGGCATAAATTCGTGCAAACTTCAAAAATCATAATAAAAAAGTAATGCTCGAAAAAAATTGCGGTTTGCGGGAATATATTTAGAAAGCTTATGGATTTGGTTATTTCCATTAAAAAAATGTATTTAAAAATAATACCGATAGATGGCGCTCACACGTCATGCCGAGACTGTTTATGCAAATCAGTATAGTTATAAAACACAAGGCTGTAGCATGTAGCATGCTATCGCTACCGGATCGAGTATTAGTGGGTAAACTGTTCTATAAGAACGGTGAATTCGCGACTAAAACATTGCGACAGCTACGGACGGTAAAAGGAATTAAGACGAAGAAAAATAAAATTTCACTGAATGGGATATGGAATTTAATTCGCCGTTTTGAGGAAACGGGAAGATTAGAGGATCGTCCACGAATTGGCAGACCATCCATCAGCGCTGACCGCATCCCTGTTGTCCAAAGGGTCATGAGAAATGTGGCTGCCGAGACTTCAACGAAAAGTTGCAGTGCACGTGAAGCAGGTAAAATAACAGGAATTCCGGAAAGGCCGTTCCGCGCATTCTGCACGAAATCTTGAAGTTGCATCGGTACAAGATAGAGGCATTTCACCAGTTGTTGCCAGCAGATTGCGAGAAAAGACAAGCCTTTGCAACATGCGTGCTCTCACAAATGGAATGCGACCAACAATGGTTACTGAACATCATGTGGACAGATGAAGTCCACTTTTCATTGCATGGTGGAGTCAATACGCGAAACAATCGTATCTGGGCAGCATCAAACCCTCGTGCGTACACGACCAAACCACTACATTCTTCACATGTGACTGTTTGGTGCGGTTTCACTGCGTCCTTCATTCTAGGCCCTTTCTTTTTTGAAGAGCGTTGTTTTGAACAGGTTGGAAAACCTGTTCTGTCATTGCAGAACGCTATCTTATGCTTTTGCGAGACCACACTATGCCTGCTTTCCAGCAAAGACGTGCATTATCTTCCGTAACCTTCATGCAAGATGGTGCCCCGCCCCACGTTAATAGTTCCGTTAAGACGTTTCTCCTAGACACATTCACTGAGGACAGAGTGATAAGCAGAGGATGTAAGAATGAGTGGCCCTCACGAATAACCAATCTCCTCCGGAAATAACCAATCTCCAGATCTTTCTCCAGCGCTCTTTTGGTTGTGGCGATACCTGAAGTCTAATGTCTACTGGGGCTCTCCTGCCATTTTGATGGAAATAAAAGATGCCATTCAATTGGCCGTTAATGGCATCGATGCCGACATGTTACACGCAGCTGTAATAGGCGTAGTTACGCGCCTCACTTGCTTAATACCTTGTTGTGGCGGTCATGTTCAACATCTTTTGCTTTATAATGTTACTGTGCTCTTTTTTCCTGATTTGCATAAACCGTCTCGGTATGACCGTGTGAGCGCCATCTACCGGTCATTTTTAAATACATTTTTTAATGGAAATAACCAATCCAAAGACTCTCTGTACATATTTCCGCAAACCGCAATTTTTTTCGAGCATTATTTTTTTATTATGATTTTTTAAAGTTTGCACGAATTTATGCCGCACCCGGAATATAAAGAAATACTCTGTTATACATCACAATGCACTTAGTATATATATATATATATATATATATATATATATATAGATATATATATATATATATATATGAGAAATATATCCAGAAAGAATAAAGAATAAAATATATCTTTGAAACGTAAAAACAAAGAAGTGCACTTTTCTTTAAAGAGAAAAAAACCCCCTATTATCTTTGTTTAAATGTTTCGGAAATTTCAAGCTGTCCTCTGCTTCTTTTATTCATTCATAAAATTAAGAGTTATGCGTTTGAGTTTGGTTTCTCTAAATTACATTTTCAAAGTTTATTAAAATTTAGAATTTGAATTCTTGCAAATAAACCACATGATATATATAAGGATTTTTTTAAAAATTTTCCTGCATCTCATAGTTGAAAGAAGGATAGAAAGGGAATAAATACAGTGTCTCACAAAAGTAATGGGACACTTGTGCTTTACAAAAGGAAACTGTAATAAAATAAATCAAAAAAACATGTACAAATTTTTTGTAGGTGTGTTTCATACTTAAAGTTAGTAACAATTATTACATAACATACATTTTGTCAAAATATTAAAATATTAATTCAATAAAAATACAATTGTTTAGAACGGAGAAAAAAATAGCTCACATAAGTGATGGGACACCATTAGATATGCAACAAAAATCGTCTGAAAGAAGCAATAAAAATATTTTCGGTGGTTTTATTTTTACTCAAAAGCAATTTGCAATAATTTATAAAATCGTCTGCAGTATTTCTCTCCAATTTGTTTTGGAATTTTTGTGTTTTTTAGCTCTGTGCAGCCATGAATGCTAAACGAAAAGAAACTTCGCCTGAAATTAGAAAATTAATTATTAATTTGCATATTGAAAGTGGAAAATCTATTAAAAAACTGCTGAAACAGTTAACTTGAGTCATTCAACAGTTTTCAATATCATTAAATATATAAAAAGAATTATTCAGGATAAAAGAAGAACTGGCCGACCATCAAAGCTATTGAATGGAATAAAGCTAATTATTGTTCGAAATATTAAAAAAAATCCAAGAAAGAGTGCTCCTAAAGTTGCTGCTGATTTACAAGCATTATATGGAATAATTGTTAATCCTGAGACTATTAGAAGGGTAATTCTATCTGCTGGATATCACGGTAGAGTGGCCAGGAAAAATTTCTTCGTAAGTGAAAAGATTAGAAAACTCGGACTAGCTTTCGCAAAATCCAACATAAATAAGAATTCTGATTACTGGAATAAAGTTATATTTGCTGATGAGAGTAAATTTAATATATTTGTTTCTGACGGTAGAATCTTGATGTGGAGAAACCCAGGGGAAAATTTCGCAAACAGAACTTGGTGCCAACAGTAAAACATGGTGGAGGAGGAGTTATGGTATGGGGGTGTATGTCGTCCGCTGGAGTTGGTAATCTTGTTTTCATTGACAGTATAATGGATTCGTACAAGTATGTTGACATTTTAACGCAAAATTTGAAATCTTCAGCATGAAAATTGAACCTTCATAACGATTTCAAATTCTACCAGGACAATGACCCAAGCACAGTGCTTTGAACGTTAGACTCTGGCTGCTGTATAATTGCCCTGAAATAATGAAAACACCACCACAATCTCCAGACTTAATTTCCATAGAGAATATTTGGCAAGAATTGGAATCAAGAATTCGCAAACACACCGTTTCTTCAAAACAACAATTAAAATCGGTGCTTCAAGAAGAATGATGTAAAATCACACCATAAATCACAAAAAAAAAAATTAGTCGAATCCATTCCAAGAAGATTAAATCATGTTTTAAAAGTAAAAGGAAATCCAACAAAACATTAAAACCTTTTAAAAAGTAAAATTTTTGGATAAATATTTGCTGGAAAAGTAAGTGTCCCATCACTTATGTGAGCCATTTTTTGCTCCTTTGTAAACAATTGTATTTTTATTAAATTAATATTTTAATATTTTGACAAAATGTATCTTATGTAATAATTGTTACTAACTTTAAATATGAAACACACCCAAAAAAAAATTGTGCATGTTTATTTATTTATTTTATTACAGTTTCCTTTTGTAAAGCACAAGTGTCCCATCACATTTGTGACACACTGTATCTTCGAGAAAGGACTTTTTACCTGCTAAAATATTTTGTACTTTCGAGTGAAAAAATGTGCCTCATCTCCTTGTCAGCTAGGAATTTTATTGCAATCAGACACCGAAAAAACACGAAACAAATTTATTGATGAATGAAAAAATACATTAAACTTTTTCTTACTGACAAAACAACTGCTGTACCAGATTCTTTTTCTTTATTTTTTTACCTTTAATTACGAGTCGCTACAGCTGTTGCACTAGTTTTAATGCAGCATAGCCATGTCTGGTTTTTGCGCCATCAAAATCCAACTCCTACTTTCGTTGTGGTTGGATCTCGCCACCCTTGAGGGTACCCAAATAGGCGGGGGATCTGACTTCTCCCAACGATGACGGGACATACTTCCTTCGGGGATGTTTGCACCGTGGTCGGTGATGGCCCTTAGGACTCAACCACAGTTCCCGCCGGTGTTGCTGTTGCGGCGGTCCGGTCATTCAGTTTTTTGGTTTGAATTCGTGTGCCTTCGTGGCGGGTCGGAGAGTCAGATGGGTGATTTGCCCCATAAAATCATTTCGCTATTGTGTAAAACCCCGTAGGTTCAGATGATTTCAATTGGCAAAAGTTCAAGTTCGATGTTGGTGCTAATGAGTTTTGATTTGTGATTGTGATTTGTGAGGTTTTTTTGGCGCAAGAGCCACATTTGGCTAAGCTGCGCCATGCAAATGGTAAAATATAAAATCAGAGGTAAAATACAAGTTCAGGTAAACATAATATAAACTCAGAACTTAAAATTTATGAAATGTGACAATGCATCAAAAAATTTCAGAGTTTTAAAAAACAAAACAAAAAACATCAATTAAAATCCGAAAGATATGGTATCAAATCATTGTTGATCACAGTGGGCACGATGATTGAGATAAAATAGGTATTAATTACACTAAATATAAGTATAGAATTTAATAGCTTTTAAAAATTTAAAGATATTTGGGTGGTATTTTTCATCCACCAAGTCCTTAAGAGTCAATGAAGTTGAATGAAAAAAACGAATACGATGAGAGTTAAAATCAGGGCACTCAATTAAAAGATGTTTCACAGTAAAATCCACATGACATTTGGGGCACTTCGGTGCAGCTTCACCAAACAGAAGATGTCTGTGCGTGAAGCGAGTATGTCCTATACGGAGGCGAGAAATTTTGACGTCAGCCTCACGTATAGAAAGGGCAGACCACAATCCAATAATAGGCTTGATGGAATGCAATTTATTTTCAGTACGCTGATCCCACGCTGATTGCCAAGTAGAAAAAATGTATTTTGTTAAGGACTTCTTAACATCGCAATAAGGAAGCCTCAGAGACAAAAGGTCTGCTGCTGATTTTGCCGCTGAATCTGCCATTTCATTTCCAAAGAGACCAACATGACTCGGCACCCAACAAAAAATTATCTGAAATCCATCATTTTGTAGGGCACGCAAAGTTAATAAAATTTTAATTGCTATAGGATGCATCCGATTGTGATAGTGTGAAAGTGTTTCCAAAGAACTCATGCTATCGGTGTAAATGGCAAATTGCCGCTGAATGGATAGTGTAATTTTTTGGAGGGCAAACAGAATTGCCACCAATTCGGCAGTAAAAACTGAACAAAAATTGTGAAGGCGGTGGCTCACTGTATCAGACGGAAGTATAATTCCACAACCAACGTGGTCGTCTGATTTCGAGCCATCCGTGAAAATTGGGGCAAAAGAAGAATACCGATAGCGATGGTGTAGAAACAGCTGTTGCAAGACAGTCGGTGAAGTTGAAGATTTATCAAATCCGGATAAGGGATTCAAAAAGGAAAATTGCGGTTTATCCCAAGGTGGGAAGCAAAATAAATCGGGTGATTTAACAGCAATATTATCAAGGTTCGAGTCATATAGAAGATTTTTGATCCTTTCATTAAAAGGAAGGATATGAAATGGACGAGCATCATACAACCGGCGAAAACCAACTGGCAATGTGATTTGACGCACAGGATGCTCTGGCACAGACAAAACTCGGAAGTAATACAAAGCGGACAATTTATTACGCTTTAAATTAAGGGGGAGTTGGTGGCAAATAACATACAAACTCTCAACTGGAGAAGTACGAAATGCACCTGAACAGATTCGTAAAGCAGAGTGGTGCACAGTATCTAGTCTTTGTAAAACGGAAGCGCGGGCAGACCCATACACCATACAACCATAATCCATGCGTGAAAGAATGACCGCTTGATAAATACGGAGAAGGGAGGTTCTATCGGCGCCCCAATATGTTCTAGAGAGCACCTTCAAAATATTCAAGGCCCTCTCGCACTTCTTTCGCAGGTTAAGAACATGCGGAAGGAATGTTAGTTTGCGATCAAAGACCACACCCAAAAATCGTATTTCATCTACTACTGGAATAGGCGTATTGTGTATTTGGATAATAGGATCCAAATGCAAGTTTTTCTTCCGGCAAAAGTGCACGCATCTACTCTTCTCAGGAGAAATGTTATGCCCGTTATTATTGCACCAATCTACCACCTTATTAACAGCATTTTGCAACTGTCGCTCAATGACACTCATGTTGCTACCCTGGCAGGAGATCTGCAGGTCATCAACATAGAGGCTTCCATGAACTGATGATGGCAAATGATTCAAGATTTGGCTCAAATGAACGATAAAAAGGGTGACACTGAGGACACTTCCCTGAGGGACACCCTCAGCTTGTATAAAATATTTTGAGTAAAAATTCCCAACACAAACTCGAAATGTTCGATAAGATAAAAAGTTAGTTAAAAACATGGGTAGGTTTCCTCTAAAACCAAAGTTGAAAATTGTTGAAAGTATGCCATAGCGCCAGGAACGGTTATATGCTTTCTCAATATCGAAGAATATGGAGACAAGGTGATTTCTCCTAACAAATGTGTTGCGTATTTCAGTTTCAAGTAAAATAAGGTTATCTATAGTAGATCTACCTTTTCGGAAACCACTTTGCAACGTGGAGATGCATCCTTGTTTCTCCAATTCGTAGATCAGGCGAGCATTGACCATGCGCTCGAAGGTTTTACATAAACAATTTGTAAGAGCAATCGGTCTGTAGTTCAGAGGGTTGGATGAATCTTTACCAGGTTTCAAGATGGGAATCACAATAGCTTCGCGCCATTGTTTAGGATACTTCTGCTCCATCCAGATTCTGTTGAATAATATCAACAAATTAGTAAGGGAAGTTTTATTCAAATTACGAAGCATTCTATATGTAATTCCATCTGGCCCTGGACTGGTATCATTGGCTTGAGATAAGGCGGTTTCCAATTCAAACATCCCGAATTCACAATTATATGGGAAGGAATGTCGGTCATTAAAGCGCAGAGGCAACCGTTCCACGCGATTCTTAATCGCAAGAAAATAAGAGCTATAAGAGTCAGTTGCGGAAACTTGTGCAAACGTCTGGCCGAGAGTGTTAGCAATGTCTAATGGGCTCGAATACATCATATTCCCGGTTTTTAAGACAGGAAGGGAAGATTCGTGATAAATCCCATTAGCCGCCTTTACTTTCTTCCATAAACTTTTACTTGAAGTAGAGGTTGTGATGGTAGAAACAAAATTAATCCACGACTCCCTCTGACTACAACGGCGAACGCGACGAGCAAGGGCTTTAGCTCGTTTGAATGCTATTAGGTTTTCCCTTGACGGATACCTTCTAAATATGTTCCAATGCTTTTTTTGATTCTTGTAACTGTCGCGACATGCTTTATTCCACCACGGTCTACGAAATTTTCTTAGACGTGGGGAAGTTTTCGGGATGGATTCATTAGCGGCGTTCATTATGATATGGATTACATGTTGCACTGCTTCCGAAATGTCTGAAGTTTTGACTACATTTTCTGTGATATTTGCTAGTTGCGAGAAAATGGCCCAGTCTGCCCGCTGGTATAGGAACGTGGAGGACATGGAGTCACACCACAGCTATCACCTTGGCTGATCATGATAGGATAGTGATCACTGTTGTAGAGATCTTCAACAACAGCGAAATCCAACAATGGTAGGAGTTCAGGTGAACACATAGCCAGATCGAGACAGTGGAAGCTCAGTGTAGGTTCATGGAAGTATGTCTTTTTATCGTTATTGAGTAGGCAGAGAGAGTTATTAGAAATAAACTGCTCGATCTGCCGCCCTCGAGAGTTTGTACTGTCGGAACCCCACATGATGCTATGTCCATTAAAATCGCCTAGTAACAGAAAAGGTGACGGAAGTTGGTCCACCAAGTTGTCAAGATCTTGCTGACAAATGGCCTTATGAGGGGGTAAGTAAATACAGCAGACTGTGATCAACATTCTAGTGTGAACTTGAACAGCCACAGCCTGCAGAGAAGTATGTAAATTGAGTGGTGTGCTCGGATAAAGGTTGGAAGTAAAGATACAGACACCACCCGAACTATGGTGTCCAGTGTCTCCATCTTTCCGAACAGTTGTAACCCCGTAATTTTAAAAAAGTGTTAGTTGTCAGGAAGGTTTCTTGGACGCAAAAGCAAGTTGGATGAAATTTGTTGAAAATGGACTTAATGTCATGAAGTTTTGAACGAATGCCGCGACAATTCCGCGAGAGAAAGGTACCCATCAAGAGAGTTTTTTAGTATGGGAATTATAAAGGGCGTTAGTTTGAGTTGGCGTTATTTCGAAACTCATTTCAAGGTCATCATCCTCTTCGTCGGATGGATGGAGAGCAATTGAATCAGGACTTTTGGATAATCCTCCAAAAATAGTAGGTAAATCCCTTTGGACTATCCCCGTAGTTGCTAGTCCCAGAGCAACCGAATTTCGAATATTGGATTTTTTCAATTTTGATTTTAATTTTCCCGAAATCATTTCTTGTGAAAGGCCGCGTTTCGAAAGCTTTAATTTAAAAGCACGTGGAGGCTTTGGTTTTGGTTTACGTTTCGGCGGATCGTGAGATTCAGGAGCACTGTTTGTGGAGGGTTCTGTATCAGATTCGGATGTTTTTGCGGGAGGAACTTTTTCAGCAACAATCTGCACACAATTTTTACATGAACAGTTTTTGCAATAGGATTTTTTAACAGCTGATGCATAGCTGACACCAGGGAAAGGTGTCTGTGCCTCGATCCTTCTTTTCGCTTCTGGATAAGAAATTTGTTCCTTTGTTTTCAAAGTTATAATTTCTTTTTCCAACCTCCAACGTGGACATGATCTGGAAAAGGAAGTATGTTCGCCATCGCAGTTGACGCACTTTTCAGGTGAGGTGCACTGCTGGCTATCATGTCCTTTCTCTGCACAACGGGCGCAAGTAAGTGTCCCGCGGCAGGCGATCTTAGAGTGCCCAAAACGTTGGCATTGAAAGCATCTCAGAGGGTTAGGTATAAAAGGACGCACTTTCAGTCTCATATATCCTATTTTAACTACTTCTGGCAACGTAGGCATTTGGAAGGTAAGAACGAGGTGCTTTGTAGGGAGGAGTTCTCCATCCCGCCGAATTGAGATACGGCGTACATGTATCACTCCTTCAGGTTTTAGGTCCTTTGTAATTTCTTCAATCGATGTATGAAATAACTCCCCACATGTAATAACACCTTTAGAAGAATTAAGAGATGTATGCGCGCTTACAGAGATGGGAATTGTAGCCAATGCTTTCAGTTTGAGAATTTGATGAGATTGTTGTCGGGAATTAACTTCCACCAACAAATCTCCCGAACGAAGTTTGCGAATGGAAGAAACGTCTCCAAGTGTTCCAGAAACTGCTTTTTCTACCAGAAACGGAGAAACCGTGTGAAATGTCTCTTTATTTTCAGAAAGTCTTTTGATGACAAAAAAATGGTCGTAATATTTTTCAGTATTTTTCTTTATCTTGTGTTGCCCACTGAAGGGAGAATTGGTGCGAGGTCCCATATGACATTGAAGAAGATTCAGGTCCGACGGCACCGCCCACCACGGAGCCCAACAAGGGAAGGCAGCCACCGGCTCTGGCCATTCCCAGCCTCGGCACTTACCTTAGTGCTGGCCGGAACCTATACGCTGGGAGTCACCCCCGGGGACAGTGACCACCCTTAACGCCAAGCCCAAGGAGTGACCCCTTCGCTTGATCCCTAGCAGACTAACAACTTAAGTTGATAGCTACCGGCCGATTGATACACCGGGGACCACAGTGCACCACCCGTCTAATGGGTCGCCACGCACTGCAAACACGTGGGGGTATTTGCTGTCCATGAGAAGCAGGAAGCAAACAGAGCGGCGACAGTTTCTCATGGAGAGCTCCCTCGCCTACCCTCGAGGGAAAGAAAAAAAAAGGTGACAACAGAAGACGCAGAAGAGAGTAAACCTAAAGGGAGTAAAGATCCCTGGGAACCTCGGGATTGGGACACCCGTACTCACCTAAAGAAGGTGAGCCCCTGAGGGGCTAATGAGTTTTGGGAATCACGTTTGGCGACTTTTTTTATAAAAGAAGAAATCTTAAGATGCATAAAATGAGTAAGTTTAAAATCATTGATGAATTATATAAGACCGAATCGAATTGCTTTTTTTAACCCATTCAATTATTTTGCGATATTAATTTTTCCGTATCAATAATACTAATCCTTAAGAGTGGATGGTAACTTATATTGCGAATTCATACAGGTTAAAACTGTATGTTACTTTCAGAAAAAAGAAATGAAAACTTTTCAGAAATAAACAGTTTATTTTTCATCGTAATATGGAGACAAAAATAATATTATTTTGAAAAGTAGTAATTTGTAAACAAATTGCCGAGTATACAAACTTATACTCACGAATTAGCTTATAAGTGATAACCAACATCTGAATATCAAATTCTAAAATTTGATACTTTTTTGCATTTTAGAAAATTTTGGGATAGAAAAATATATTTTTAAATTCAGTTGTGATTATATTAAGCCACAAGTGTATTTTTCGAAAAAAAATTCATGTTATATATAATTTAAATTCCTCAACAAAAAAATTAAATTTTCAACATGCATACTGAGCATTAAATGTATAGTATGAGATGCTATACTTTATTTTTATAAAAGAAATGTACGAATTACGTTGAATTAAAAATATAATCGATTTTGCATGCAGAATGTTAAGAATAAAATATTCAATTATGTTTTTACTTTAATATATAAGAAGGTAGAATATGTAACTGATATGATATGCAAGAAAAGAATTGAGCTTTTTCAATACAGAAAATATAAGCGACTACAATCTTAAAATATTGTACATATGTCACTCTCTTGTTCATAAAAAGCTGATCGAAATATAGAAATAAAATAAAATACATATTGCAATATTCAAGCTTTAAAAGAAATAATTTCATAGTTTCAGCAACTTTGGAACTTAATCCATTTCAATTATTTTCCATATTCCAAAATAATCTCAATGAAAGTTTCAATTTGTATTACCACTGTAAATGCATGATTATAAAATTGGTGAAATTTCGTTTACTAAATACAGTATTAAACAGCAGAAATTTCCAAATAATATTTTCAGCACTGTGACAGTGAATTTGATGGTGCCTCTTGAAAAAGTTAGTGAAATACCATTTTAGGTTAAAAATGAAAGAAAACTTTGATACAAAGTCACTTCTAAAGTTTAGCTAAAGTTTCTTCTTCTTCACAAAAACGAAACTACAAAAGAGCAACATGCTTATTGCAGTTGAGAGAGATAACCCATTAAAACCATGGGTGGTCGAAATCGAAAGGATCATTTTCAACAAATGCGATTAAAAAAGGGGAAAGGCATTTGCGAGTCCGGAAAGCTAAACATCCTCCTGATGGTGTGGTGTGATATGGAGAGGGGGTGTCAGTTCAGGTGTCGTCCTCTTCATCTGACAGCGGTTCAAAATTACTAGGTCCATCCCAAAATAGCCCTAGTTTTGCTTTAAAACGGGACGTTAATATAACTAAACTAAACTAAATCCCGAAAGCTAAAGGTTAAAAAACGGATTTACTCTTTAAATACAGGACTTTTTATTCATTATTAATATAAAGTTTCGAAAGATCTGAATAATTTTTTTATAGTTTTTTTAACTTCCTCGCAATTTAAATTATTGCATGTTTGTAAAAAAATCCATTAAAATATCTAAATAATAATTAACTATTATAATTAGTTGCTTGATTAATTAAAGAATTTCATTAAATGACAATAATCTATTAAATAGTTATTAATAAATATATATTCATAGATGTATATTTTGTGCATAATTCATCTGCGTTCATCTGAACATTTTTACATCTAAGAACTTGTAAGTGCAGTATGAATGGAAATGAGGGCATCTATTCAAAATTAAAATCAGAGTAGAACACTAAATAGCAATAATGAATTGGAATGGCAAAATTAAAAGGAAATATTTGATTTCTGAACAAAAATTACCGTTTATTTATTTAAAAAATCCATTCTCCACTTCTGAAAGTTATGAATTCGAAATTATTGGTTACTTGTGGGTTAAAATAATTTTTCTGAAATATTTTACGTAAGAATCAACTAAGTCTTATTTGAGAACTAAGTCTATGCGAGCCTTTAACTACATTCTTTTTACGATTATTTAAGAATTTAAAGAACGGTCCATTAGAAGCTTTTGTGAACGAAAATCACTATTTTTGCGAACAAAAATTGGAATTTTGTGGATCAAAATTGTTCTCACTCACAATTCAGTTTCTTGCAGTATTGAATATAGCATTTAGAGGGGTATGAACATAATCGGATTTCATTTTCTCCTTTAAGAACTATAGGGCTGAAAAAGCCAACTTAGAAATATATTGAATTCACTCGAATTTTTGTTAATTTAAATTCCTTATTGTGAAGTTCTTGAGCTGGTGGAGCACATAATAAGATTCTGTGACTAGAAAAATTTGAAAAAGTACAGAAATAATATAAATTTTCTATGAAAAGTAAAAATAAATCATGCATGTTTTAGAAAGAAATATGTATGATTTAAAGAATAATAGAATTAAACTTAATAGAAAAGTTTTAAAAAATGCAGAAGTAATATAAATGTTCTATAAAAAGTAAAAATAAATCATACATTAAATTTCAAAAACCAATTTTTCCGGGTAAAAAAAAGAGAAGAATATGCAATTTAAATAACTAAGTAGGAATTTTAATAACACCAGTTTTTGTGTAATTGATGCTTTAAAGTTTCATCGCTAGATGACAGCACGGTATTTTGCTATTTTTCAGAATACAGTTTCCAATGACACTTTTACCGTATAGATGGCAGCACGAAACTTAAAACACATTTGGGATTTTTAGAAACTTCCATGTAAATTAATTATTTTCCCCTTCTCATTTTTGAATTTGTTAGGATGTACAAAGATATTTTATGATTGAAATGTTTCAATTAACAGAATCTGTGAATTATTATTATTATTAAGAATCATTACGATCCTTTCTTCAACTGAATTAGTTTGGAAAGGATAAGATGGTATGTTATAAGGAAAAACTATGAATAAGAAGAATTTTAAGGCACATAAAGTATCATATTAATTATACAGTAGATTATTAAAGAAATATATATTTTCTTAAAAGTAAGAAGAAACAAATTTATTATTAATAACTAGAATAAAGTTAAGTAACCAGTAAATTAAAAATTAAATTAGTAATCAGCTGATAAAAAATACACATAAAGATGACTTATTAATTGTATTACAATTTAATTTTAGTTCCCCTATAATTTTCTTAGACTGTTTCTCGAATATTTTTGGTTTTTCTTATGCATTTTTATCCGGAATTTCCTTTAATGATTTCATTTTTTTAACTGATTATACCTTTTAAAAGAACATTTAATTTTAAGACATTATCTGCGGTTCCTTTTTAACTATAAATTATGTAATTTAAAAAAATATTTCCAAACATAGTTTTCAGTATTTTTTTTACTTTGTTTTAAAAATAAATAAAATGCTTCCTAAACTACACTAACTACCCCAAGTTGTTTCTTAAATTCTATATTTTTACCACTAATTTAGAATATATATGGTACATAGTATTATCATTATGTTTGAAATTTCAATCTTAAATGTTTTAAATAAAGTAATTTCAATCTTCCTTTAAAATCGAATTTACTTAAAACTAAGAATGAGTAACAACACTGGTGCATGTGCTATATTAGTTTTAAATTGATATTAATTATATTAGACTCAAAATTTTATTATGTTCTATATTATTCTAAATTGTATTTTTAATTATGTTCTATATTTATCTATGTTTTAATTATGTTCTATATTTATCTATGTTTTTACATTAATCTTTCGCATTGACCTGCATAAGGCTCGTATTCTTTTGGATAAGATAAATGAATAAATAATAAAGAACTCTGATGTTGTCCGATTCAGTTATACAGAAAAGCAGATAATGTTTTGAAATTGGATTAATTATAGTTAAAAAAATTAATTGCAGGGATAGGTCGTGCGGAATACAGAGTCTTCTAATAAAATTTTTAGAGCATTAATTTACTCCCTAATTCATTTAATTTTCAAGCAATATTCAAATTGATTGATAATCTGACGCAACATCATTCTAAATGCTTTCAGTCCTCACCGTAAACAAAGGAAATCAATAAGCAATTCTCTAAATCTTTTCTAAGTTTGAATAATGTACTTAAAACCTCATGCATCTGTTTGCAGATGGGAAAGTCAACCATTTAATTCTCCGATCCGCCCGAAGGCACACGGATTTAAACCATAAAACTGAATGACCAGACCGCCGCAACAGCAATTAGCAGGAACTATGGTTGACTCCTAAGGGCCATCACCGACCACGGTACAACCCTTCCCGAAGGAAGTACGTCCCGTCATCGATGGGAGGTGTTAGATCCTCCACCTATTATTGTTCCATCTAGGGTGGCGAAATCCAACCACCATGCCGGAAGCATCTCATCCTCATTTCGAGGTGCCCCCCGGGGGGTTTGCAGATGGGGAAAGTACTATACTTTTACTTCTGCTGCATATGCACAATTACAGTAGATCTGATTTTCTTATAGTTTAATCAGGCATATTAATCCTTTGCACACGGTTGGCTTCTCTCTGGCATCTTTCAAGACAGGGCATCCTTTTGACATTTTATTTATTCTTTTAATATTTTGAGGGTTAAAAATACCTACAGAGTGGTAAGAAGATATATATTAATTTTTCGGAGAAGTGCAACTTAAAACATACACGTTATTTTTAATGTATTTTTTGGAGCAATAAACTAGTTTTTGTATTAGGTGAATAATTATATGTCGAATTACATTTTAGAGTGTAAAAGATAAAAAAAAAAATGTTGTAAAACTGGTGTTACAAAAGTCGTGCGGGTAAAGAATTTTTTTTCTGTAGCTCAGAATTTGAAAATAAACAAAAAGATAAAGAATACATGATGCTAGATTAAATAGATTTTAAAATTAATTATCGTCATCAAGTTTGAATAAGATTTCTAACTATAAAAATGACTTTTTATCGGCGATGAATAAATGAGACACTGAAGAATTTCAAAGTCAGGCTGCCAAGAGTTCCATTCACTTTTAGTTATTTTTCGAATCGTGACTACTACTTACAGAGCTTTTCATCAGAATGAAATAAGGTAGTTTTAGAGGATTTAATTAATCAAAAACACCAATTATATCTAGTTAAAAATGCTATTACATATTTATAGGTAATTATAATGGATTTATTTAATTATTTTTCAGTGTTGGGTATTCATGCTACTAAATTAGAATCTGAATAGTGGTTTTTAACATGAAAAGGAAGCAGGATATTTTGAATACACTAAGATTTGAAACGAGTTGCATTCCATTGTAATAATTTAAACGGATAAAAAAATTTTCAGTAGACATTCGGATTCATAATATAATCTTTTTCCTTTGAAGTAAAGAAAGAAAAATAAATTTAACTTAATTTTAATATTAATAATAAAAAGAATTAATATATGTTTTTCAAATGTTGATTATAACATAAAAGACTTTTAAGAAAACTGATAACAAAATGATTATTCTGAATTAAATTAATTTTGATTTTATCTTGCACGAATTTTTCTTATTTATTAACATTTCTTCTAGTTTTTAAAATTCTTTGCTAACAAACAATTTCATTTATCTCAATTTTTGAAATTTCCTTTAAAAAAATTCAAATTTTTAGCAATAAATTATAAATATTTCTGCTTTTATATGTGATATAAAAATGCAGTCTCATGTTCATTCTATGTATATAAAAGCAACATGAATGTTAATTACTAAACCCGAAAACATCACTATCATTTTTTTAAAAATCTTGCTAAATCTAAATAAATACATTAGGAGATGCTGTTCGTTAAGCGAGAGAAAAATGAATTTCGATCTTAAGTTTAATTAATAATAAATTTTGACCATTTAACTTAAAGCTTGTTATAAGTATATCATTTTAATACTTATAAGATAACTAAAGAATTAAATTATTCAAAATAATTAAAAAGGAAAAAAATTATAAAAGGTTAAAATATATATTATAAAGGGTTGTAGTGTGATGGAGGATAACTAATTACCCCCCCCTCCCCTTATTGTGGAAAACCTGGAAAGGATTGCAAATGTTTAATAGTATTGCTATACTATAGTTCACAAAGGTGTTAGAATTGAGACTTGTTGTAAAATCATAATTGTAAAATGTAGATGTGATTTGAGATTGCAATTGCCTTCCTGATGATTTAAAGGACAGATAAATAATAATTTTTTTTATTACTTGCATTATACGAATCAACTATTGAATGAAATGCTTTACATTATAAATTGTCTTTATATAAGGATATCTTATTTATGCAAAACTAATTTTGATAGCAGGCACTTAATAAGCAACAGTAACTACGGATTTTGCATATTGTAGTACATATGTTTGTAAATATTTTTTATAACACTAGAGAGACATTTCTTTCTCTATGTCGCAAAACACTTTGTCACAGGATTATACAAAATTCGAAAAAAAGGAGAAAAAATCGGAATTATGTGTTAAAGGTCATGAGTGATTCAATAATTTTTAAATTTCTTCTAAAATTGGAGAAATTAAAATAGACGATGTTACATTTTATGAGATGATACTACACATTGAACAAGGTTTTTTGTACTTTTTTACTCGCGACTTGGTCTCCAAATGATGGGAAATAAAACTGAGAAGTAAAACATAGTATACCTATTGGGTTGTTCGGAAAGTAATTTCGTTTTTTCCCGACAGAGGATTGAATTGTATTTTTTTGCACCCAACTTCACATTTAAGCCGTATAATTTTTATATGCTTTGAGAGCTATATACAGCAAGGCTTGTGTGTGAAAAATTCCAATTAATTCTACGCAGTAGTTTTTGGTTGGTGTCCTTTTAAATATGGAGAGCGATAAGCAGCATTTTCGACATATCTTACTGTTTTACTACAGAAAAGGTAAAAATGCTGTTCAAGCCAGAAAGAAATGGACTGATGTGTATGGAGAAGGTGTGTTGACAGTACGCCAGTGCCAGAACTGGTTCGCTAAATTTTTTAGAAGGTAAAACATTCACCTCAAATGAGGAGGTCAAAAACCACCTCGATCCGTTTTTTGGCAGCAAAGACCAAACATTTTATGAGCGTGGAATTACGCTACTACCAGAAAGATGGCAAAAGGTGTTGGACCAGAACGGTCAATATATAATATATTAAAGTATTTGTTTATTATACGAAAACTGTCTTTCATTTCCACACACACACACACACAAAAAAAAAAAAAAACCACGAAATTACTTTCCGAACAACCCAATATAATAAATCAAAGTTAGTTGAAAATGTCTTTTTGCATGTCATAATAGGTGGTTTGTATAGAGCAGGAGTAACTTTGTCATAGAAATTTTTCATGGAATTTTCCTGTAACTATGATTTTGTTTGTAGAAGTTAAAGGCCCTTTTAGATGGTGTCTTCGAAGAACAGAAACATGAACTAAGGTTGGATTAAACAAACAGAAAAATGATTGGTAAATTGAAAAGGAATATAAATATCATGAATTGAATTTAAATTTATATTTACCTTTTAAAATGTTATCATTATCTTTAAACAATTTAACTCCATGCTTTGCGATATTTTTAAAATGGACTCCAACCAAAAATGCTGGCTTGTTTTCTCAATCATCTAGATACCTTTGACATCTTTGATTAATAAATGTAATGCATCAAACTGCTCCTAATATTATTTCTTACTTGCTACTAATGTATAATATACATTTGACTTAATATTGGGGAAATTAGAGAAAACGATTTAATTAGTTTAATCATATTAATAAAACCTTAAGATACTTTGGGATGGAGTTCATAATTTTGAACCCTGAATCAGATGTCGAGAACGAAATCTGTGTGTAAAATTAATTTTTGCATTATTATATTTCCGGAATTTATCATCAAAAAACGCCAAAACTCAACTTAAATTTTTATTAATTAAAATTTAAAAAAATGAGAATATGAAACAAAGTAGAGGTTCACATTTCTACACTCCAAGAATCATATGTGTGTAATTATTGTTGCTGTAAGATGAACGGTATGGCCTATAGAATGCACACATTTATATTTATGGTTATCAGAGATTGGTGATGATGTCGTTAACAAAATGTTACAACAAAAGGGGGTTGCAGTAGTTACAACAAAGGGGTTCCCTTTGTGTTCTATCTATGAGGTGTATGAAAGAACTCTCATGCAAAACGGGGTTGTGCAAGCGAGTATGTAAGTGCCATCTTCATATGAGCTGAAGTTAGACTTCTGCTCTCGCGTGCTCAGGAATCTTAACCTTCAGAATCTACTGCACGCCTTTATCCCGGATCCCTTGGACTTAGTTTGAAATGGAATTGAATCCAAGGGAGATAAGCAACAACAGGTTTGCCCAAGTTTTTTAAAAAATTATTTTATACATATAATATTACATTTATAAACAATATTTAAGTGGAGTTTTTTTGTGATTTATGAAAATTCCATTTTTAATATAAGGTATTTGAAAATTAATTTTAAATTTCTGCTTAAATTTTTATCTTTAAAATAAAATGTCAATCATTTTCTCAAAAACCCAAAATGAAAACTTCAGTTTTTGAAATGCAAGTTGTAACTCGTATTTTGCAAGAGCGGAACTTATTTCATATTCATTAAATTTATTTTGAAACCTTATGTTCATTTTGCATTTGCTGTTCGTAGATTAGCAAAGCTGAAGACAGCGATGTCATTCATTTGCGAACGAATAGTACTGAATTGCACATAAATTAAGCTCATGAAAATAAATGAAATATTCAATTTTACAAATTACGGAAATATGTGAAAGAAGATAGAACTTGCACTTCAAATTATAATCACCAGTTAAAAATAAACTACAATCCCTCGTTTTACTTTAAAAAATTGTCTAAGGATAATACAAAGATTTTAACATCATCAGGAATCAAAACCAATTACATTTTTTATAAATAGAAAAATCTGATATTCAGACTAAATACTTTTGGAAAATATCCTTTCAACATCCTATGAATTTAGAATAAATGACAATTGCTTTATATTGTACCTCTAAAATTGCATTTTTTTTTAATTAAAGCAAATTCAGGGACTATTTAGAAAGGGACAGATGTATCGATTTCTTGTGAAAAAATCCCTCTGGGGAGTACCTCGAAATGAGGATGAGAAGCTTCCTGCATGGTAGTTGGTTCTTGCCACCCTTGTAGGTACCGAATAGGTGGGGGTCTATTTCCTCCCATCGATGATGGAACGCACTTCTTTCGGGAAGTTTTGTACCGGTGACGGTGAGGGCCCTTAGGACTCAACCACAGTTCTCACCAGTGTGGCTCCGGTCCGGTCATTCAGTACTATTTATCCGTGTGCCTGCGGGTGGATCGGAGAGTCAGTGATATGACTTTCTTGTGAAAATAATTAATTTTTAATATAATTTATAAAGCAATTGAAAAATTATTAAACAATAAAAGCAATTATTGTAAAATATCCCAATAAAAAATGTGGTTAATAAAAATGTTATAGCTCTAATTTGAAAGAAGGAAACTTCAAGGCAGAAAATGATTGGGTTTCAAAAAAAGAAAATATGAACAAATTAATAATGGAATGGAATAATTAAATTCATTTTCATTTAAAATTTCTTTGCATTAATTCGCAAAACATATTTATTTTTTTTTTCCATCTAAGAAACAATCTTTTATTGCTAGAATAAACGAAACGGAACAAAATCTTTTTCTTACTAAAATTAATGCATAAAGTTTGAAGTTTTTTCCTCGTATTTTTTGTCAGTAGTTCATTGCAAGACAATAAGAATTATGTTCAAATAATATGAGCAATATACTAAATTTTAAATTTCAAATTTACATAAAACAAAATGTAATATATTGTTTGATATAAAAAAGAAGGTACAATAGTTCTTAAAAAAACAAAGGATCCTATGCCCCCTCATTAAAAATACGCCAAATTCAATTTTAACTGTCGAAGCAAAATTAATATACCTTGGATATTATCATATAATTTTCTTTCCATTTCTGTAGGAAGTATGCAAGATTCTTCAAGCTAATCAACAATACTTCACTCCATAAATACTTCATGCAACTTCCTGAATAATTTATTTAAATATTGCATTTGTAGTTTCTTCCGGGAAGAACTTGTTAGAAATTCTACATCTCTTGCAACACAGTACTGTGCTGTTACTTTAGCAAAGAATAAGGAAATAGACAAAGAAAAAAATCTTTACTGCGGTACAGGATTGCAGTGCGGGAAATTTTATTTCTATCTCACCGAGCACAGCATTACTGTGGAAAAAGAGAGGAATGACTAAGAACATTCATTCAATTTGGTAAAATTTGGTGCCGGTACTTCCCTCGACACGTTTGCTGATTGGCTGCCGAAGGGAAGGACTCGTTGATTTTTGTTCATTTTTTGGTTCCTTACTGTCAAAGAAGTCTTTCCGTTATCTCATTGTTTATTGCTTCTTCCACTGATTATGAATACTTTTGTTGTATACTTTTCCTATTAGATATCCTCATTCTTTGTCATGTCGAAGTATGCAAAGTGAATTCAAATTATTCTAGATATGATTAAATGATTTTTTTTACAAGTTTTATCTTTCTATGAAGTAATTATAATAAAAAAAGGCAAATTAATTTAGTCAATAATTATTTTATCTGTGCGAAAGCAAATCAAAACATTAGATAATAATTCAGAATATTATTATTTCTTGAAAGAGAGCCCCCATTGAATGATTTCACAATTTTATCTTTCGGATCAATGCATCAAATATCAAAACGGACTCATCTGCTTATTCGTTAATTAAATACAGCGGTAACTTACTTTATACTGTTTAAAATTGTTAATAACTTTAAAGTTTTTAGTAACATTATTTGAATACCAATACTATAGGAAATAATGCAAATAAAGAAGTTAATTTACATATTACGAAAGAAGAGAATGCCCACTATTGCTTTCATCGAAGATAGCGGTATGTTTCTCATTCTAATAAATATAGAAATGCATGCATTGAGTAAGCAAATCAGTATATTAACTAAAAATAGTTCAATTCACTATTTCGAATTATAAGTTCGTCACATCAAACGTTTTAGAAAGCATTTGAACGTAAAGTAGAGTGTTAATTTTTTTAGTATTTATTTTCTTATTTTTATTTATTTTTAAATTTTTAATTTTACACTGTCCAAGAAATTTGAAGAGCAGCATTGTATCGATGAGGAAACTTTTAACTTTTATTTTTATTTTTTTAAATACCATGTATAACCACATAATAGTGAATTATGCATCTCATGTTAATAAAATGGATTATTTTATTAGAATTTTTTCTTGTCTTAAATTTATAATGGAAAATTAAACAGTATTGAAAAATAATAAGAATTGTTCTGAAATATTCACTACTTTTCAAAATATTATATATGATTCAAACAGAAGAATATGCAAGTTATTTTCGGAGAAATTTCTATCGATTATAAAAAAAATCTTTGAGGATCAAAGATTTTGAGCTCAACATATTTGAAATATTAAAATTAAAGCCAAAATCAGTCTTTTTTTAATATAAAAAAGGCGTATTCTATCTATAACACGTTTTGAGAAGGGTAGCCTTTTATAAGTATTTCAAGCGGAAAAAATTCAAGCAATAAAGAATTCAATTTTTCAACAGCAATTTTATTTTTCATAAGAGACGCATTTGTTGTGAAAGAGCTATGTTAAAAAATCAATAATATTACAAATGCTTATTGAATCCTGAATATGAACTTTAAAGATTTCGTTATTTTTAATGAAGAAATATTTCTTCTACAAAACATAAATGAACGAGAAGGAAGTTTTTGAGCTTATAATTCAGCAATCTTTTTTTGAACGGTTTTGTGTGTTGCGTAATGAATGATTCTTGGAAAATATTTTCGAATAATCTCTAATCTCTAAGAAAAACATTTTTTTTTAAATTCCAGAAGCCTTTCAAAACGAGATTGTTTTTCATAGACCGCGTTTATGAAAAGCAAAAACGTTTTCGAATAGTAAACCCTTTAAAGTATGAGGGAACATTTTTATTCCATATATATTTTTTATTCATGGAACTAAATATCTTGCAAAAGCATCTTGAAATTAATTATAATAAGTTCTGTTAAAACAGCATCTCTATCATTTTGATTAGGCTTCGGTTCTCAACGATACAAACATATTCTAATAATAATTCATTCAAACTGAATATTATCTAATCTTCGTATTCTTTATTGTAGGATATTTTTAAAATGTTCATATAAAAGTTTCATTTCAAATAAAAACTCCAGCATAATTAGTTAAGTGAAATATGAATCAATAAAATTATGCATCTTATATTTTCTTTTATTGTTTGTTGTTTTTTATTATATATTTCAAAAACATATGAAATGAAAAACTACAAGGAAAAAAACCCTTTTTGTTTGTTTCTAGTTATAATGCGATGAAACTGAGAAAAAAATTATATTTAAAATAAAACAGATAATGCGAGTTGTTGTAGCAAACGCAGCCTACCTAGAATAGAAACAAGGCGATGAAATTTCAAAATTTAGAAAACAAAGAAATACGCAAAACGCGAATAAGAAACTAAAGTAACAAACATTATAACGATACCGAAATTGGAAAGTAAAATTTTGAAAAACAAACATATATCGGACATTTTATATTGGAAAAAATCGATATTGTTATGGATTAATTCTTCCATCGGAATCTTTTTCAAGATTTGATGGTCGATGCAGAAATAAACAGTTCTTTAGTGACAGACGACGGCTTTTATTAACACTAAGACACTAACACAAAGACGACAAATACACAGCCGAGACAAACACAGGACAGCGCACAGCAACACACAACAGCAAACAGTAGCCCACAAGTAGTAATCGACCACAGCACACAAAGCGGCCAGACAGAATTCAGCAGAAGGGGGGGGGGATTTCCCGTAGCTTCACTCTACGACCTCTCCAAACGTCTACAATTCTCCACTGTATCCTCCCTTTAGCTGTATCTAACTGCCAACATTACTACAAGACTGACTACTCCACACACGACTCGATGCTGCTTCTACAATAAACGCCAAGACTCTGCACATAGCTCAATTCAGCAATCGCTTGATCTCCCCACAACGTTGGGCTATTACTTTTATAGTTCCTGCTATGCAGGCTAAGAAGGTTTGGGACCAATCAGGCGTATCTTAGTTCCTATTGGACGGATCGCTAAAATTTTCGAAGTTTCCAGCAATATCTATTTTGTCGACAAATTCATCCCCAAGGTCGCCAAGCTCTCAGATCAATGACTAATTCAACTAACCGTGCAGGGAAGCAACTTTATAGGCTTATAACAATATAATAATTTTCAGAATACATATAAATCTGAAATACATTTTTTTTGCTAAAAAATTAAGCTCTGTTAAAGTTTTTTGAGTTAAAAAAATTAAAAATATGTATATTAAGATTTTATACTCATGCAATATAATGAAAATGACGCTGTTATCCAAAAAACGAGATTCAGCACGAAGAGATATATAGATTTGGTGACGTATAGTCTGGTGAATAAATATTTATATCAAAAGATATCTGATATGAAAAGTTTTCGAATGGTATTTATTTACATGCAGCAGAAGCGACAAAACAAGTAACTTTTTTTATTCATTTTATTAACCCTTTAACCTTTGTAACTTTGCGACACAAAGGATTTGAATTATTGCTTAAAAAGCTTATTAGTTGAAATGAAATCACTCATAGATTTTATATATCGATAAATAATTACATGTTGCTCAGAAACGCTTCAAATAACTGAATCACAAGGGCGATACGTTCCTGAAAAGGTGGATATTTTACCTCTTTTGTAGCTCTTATATATCACGGCCAAACCAAATATAATTACAACGGAGGAATCATTTGTTGTATTGGCGGACTTCTTAGTGAAGGAGAATTGTCAGATAATAATGCGATAAACAGTAGACAGACTGCTTGCCGTTGAGAAAAGAAAGTGCATATTCTATAAACTCCCGCATTGCAGCAAATTTTTCGCAAGGTAGATTTGGGATATTTAATTCTTAAGCATATATGTATATTTAAATTTGTAAATCATTGTAGAAATTTATCACACATTTTTTTTCATTTTTAAGCTCTCTTTATTACCAGTATTTGACAAATTTTTGCTATGTTGGGGCTGTTGTATCCTCATCTAAGTTCTCTTCCCTTGATATAAAAAAGATACGCAGATTTTCCGAAAATCATCAAACCTAAACCATTTTTTAATAAAAAAAGAATTTAATTATCAGCATTTATATCACTTTTGTTGAAACTTTGCACATTGGAAATATTGCACACATATGAAGCTACAACGTGTTTGTTTGTATATTATATAAATATGTTTTTCTTATTATATAAATCTTAAAAAAGAAATATAATTGATATCTTGGTGAAAATATAAATGCATTTCTGATAAAAATTCAACAGCTTTGTTTCCCTCAACAAAATGCCCCTTTTTTTAAAATCGAAGATGGTTCAATAATAATAATAAAAAAAAATGTTATTTTGCGAAAAGCCAATCATTTCATTTCTTGTAACATCATCTTCTACATGAGTTTTAAATAATCAAAATACCCTTTCTCGATTTTGAAAACTTCTTAATTTTAAATGATATATATATTCTTTGTTTTTGTACACTTTAAAATACTTGCAAAATAAAAATTAAACTCCGTAACAGAATGGAGAAAGATTTCACAGACTTTATGAATATTACTGACGTATCTAAAAGGTTTATTCTTTAAATGTTTAAAAATATAAAATATTATTGTTGTTTATTTTGTTTCGTGTCATTCAGAACTCATTTTGAAAACACCGTATAGTGAACTAGTAATAATAATTCTAATGGAGATTCTAATTAGATGCACTGCCGGAGCTTGAAAATGCTCAGGATTACACTGCGAGTATAAAATTTAAGGATGGAAACGACTTCCTATGGAATGTTTTTCACTTTTGATTTTGTTGTTTTCTGGAATAGACTCTATTATCAATTAATCAATAAGAATAATATCTATTATTAATTAATTATTAGCATTATTATTATTTTAGGATAATAGCATGCTTAGATAAAGTTTTCTTTCCAAATATTTCGATAAAAAATTCTAGATATTTCCATTTTTTAATATCATGCATATTTGCACTAGCATGTATTGTTGCTTGCTCAAATTAAATAAAGGGAAAATGATAGAGAATTTACATCATTCACATTTTTTTCTACTTGTTATCCAAAATAAATTATATAAAAGTTAATTCCTTTGAAATCCCCCTCATGGAACCAATAATATACGACGAAAAATTAAATGCCGTTTAGAAAACTAGCAGATAACTACAACGATAATAAAATAACATTATGAAAATGAAACAAATTGCGTAATATATTTTACTTACCCTTTTCCATTGTAGCCCTAAGTATGAATTACTATTTATCCAAAATTCTATACAAATCGGAAATTGCATCATTAATAAATTTAACACAGCAGAAAATTTAATTTCCATCTCAAAAGCGACGCACATCGATTTCAAATTTCAATATCACCCCCCCCCCCCGACTTTCTATTGAGAGGATAAATTATGCAGGGAAATCAATTCATAGAGCTCTGCAAATTGATTTATAGCGGCCAATAATTGCTTAAAGAGTCTCGACACTTACTCACTTACGGAATCGGAAATCCGATTTACTGTGAAAGGAATGGAATCTGTTGTATCAGACGACGTATTTTCACAGAGAAATTTGCATTCCCTTCTTTTTTTTTAATGGTTGATATTATGATTTTACTTTTTAATCCTAATATTTAGCGTTATCAGTTATTGGGCCTTTAATACTTACAATGAAAGATTTTACTTATTTTCTCAATAGATAATTTTTTCCGTCATGGTCACTAAATTAATTATTTCTGTAATATTTCATGGAAATGTATTGTGGGAAGATGATTTATTACTTAAAATTCCTCAAAGAGGAAATTGCACACATTAAATTTATTATTTCAAGGGAATATATGTGGGAGAATCAAAAAGTAAAAGGACATTTGAGAAACGATGCATTTATTCTAATGACAGAAAACTGAAGCATACATTATTTTTCTACATAAAAACCTTGGACTTCATCGCATTTTCTCCAACATTTCTCAAGTTATTTGATTCCGGCGGGGAGAAAAATCGGTTGTATCTGTAATTAGCTTTGCATCGCATCAATGACTTCTTCATCAGTTGCAAATCTTCTTCCCCTTAGGATTTTCCTTAATGGCCCAAACATATTAAAGTCGCTTCCAGCTAGGTCTAAACTGTATGGCGGGTGTCTAAGCACTTCGAATCCCAACTCCTTTGTTGTTTCTGCCATCCGTTGGGCAGAATGTGGCGGAACATTATCTTAATGCAGGATAACACTTTTCGCAGTTTTCCACTACGTTTGGAATCTTATTGCTGGTTTCAATTTAGTTCGCATCACGATAGTTCTCACTGTTCACAGTTTCGCCTTTTGGAATAAAATGAACGACTACTAACCTTCCATATCCTATAATAATGTTAGCATAATCCTAACAGCTGGTGGTTGACATTTAAATTTCTTAACTTCTGGTGATGATGGATACTCCATTCTTTAAGATCTCTGAAAATAGACGAATAATCTTCGCCTACTAACTTTCATAACTAGTTTCCCCCTTTTGAAATATAGTTCAATGATTTACTTATTATTAATCTAACTAATATACTGTATTATTATGCAAAGTTGATATTCAAATCATCCATCGACATTTTCTAATAATTAATTTGGATTTCTTATGTAGATGTTAATTTCACTCAAATTTTTAACTATGCACAATTTTTAGAGTTTAAGTATTGCTATATAATAAAAGCTTTACATCAGTGTAAATCTAAACAAACACATGTTTATATGTTGAATATTTCTATTCTGAGCCTTCATGAATTTTGACTAAGAACTACAAAAACATTACTTCTGTTTTTGATATAAAAATGACCTCTTTTGCAGTCAACGTGGAATTAGAAAGTTGTATATGACTTTTGAATTTTTCTGTCCATATATTCTTAATTACTTGGAAAAAATATCAAATATATTACACCGTGTCGTCGGCGGAAAAGTTTCACAGAACACCAGAAAGTTATTTGAGAAGCAAGCCTGCCTTCCATGTACTCATGTTTTTTGTTCACTAATAAAAATAAATCTGGCATGCGGTTTTTTTTGTTTTTTTTTAAGATTTTGTATTTAAGCCTACTATTGCAACTGTTATTCTTAGTTTTCACTCATACATCCCAAAGATATAAACTTTTCCAAGAAATAAACTAACACGAGAATCTCTGGATTCATAGTTTTATTTGTCATTCGGGAATTGCTGGAAGATGTTCATTTAAAGTCTGAGAGCAAAAGAAAGAGAAATGTTGAAAGTTTGCTAAGGAACTTGCATTTTCAAGGTCCGCTGCATTAGAGCGCTGTCTCTTTCTCCAAATTAAAAAAAGTATCTTTAATTTCAGTATTAAAAATGCTAAATATCCTTAACCTATCAAAACGTTTGTTGAAGAATGAAAATTCAGAAGAGCAAAGCATGTTTGTTTACCCTTCAAGAAATGAATGCTTGTTGATTTGTTTAAGGTGGCTTTTATGCTATAAAAATGTATTATATTAAATTTTGCATTCTAATGATATGAAGGAAAATTCTATAATCCATACCGTTTTTTTAAGACACTAAAACACTAAGGAGCTCCATGGCACACGAGAAAGTCGAGGAGAGAACTGTGTCGATGGCTAAATGAATAAGATATTATTAATGAATCAACAGATAACATTGAAAAGATCATTTTTTTTATTTGTGTACCATAGAAATTTTAATTACATTATTATTCTTACGACTGCATCATTCATTAAGGAATTACGCCAGTCTTGTGTATATGATGATATATGAAATATTGAGTATGTAATATAAAGTAAAAAGTTTAGATTGATGCGTTTTCAATAAACGCTTTTATTAATTTAGAATAAATGATAAGTCTTTTAAATATCTATAAATTTTACGTATTTGAAAAATATGCATTTATTTTTAGAAGTAAAAAACTTAAAACAGTACTTTATATATATTCTGCTCATACATGCATTATAATGGAACAAAAGGTGACGAAATTTTTATTCCGATAATGATATTGAATTAGATTACTTTTATATGAAAAATAGAATTCATCGAAACTGAATTTTAATGAATGGAAACAATATAAATATTGAGAATTTAATGATTATTGAAAAGTGAATATTCGCCAGTCTAGAAATCCATTAATCAGAATTTTTAGGTATGAAAAGATAAAGTGAATTTAAAAACAACACTTTGTTTCACAGTGTTTTGAAAATTGTATTTCTTATTATTATTCTATGTTATAAGACTGCAATAAATAAAGTCAGATGAACTTTCGATATATAAAGATATGCCATTTTATAAAACATTCCTCGCAACTTTGAAACTTAATTTAATCAAACAAAATTTTAAAAATCTTTTACCCGATATAAATTTGAATGAATAAAGGAAAATATGAACACATCTTATTCTACATGCTATATAGTGAATGAAACTCTGCGTCATTGGAAAAGCTGGTATAAAACTGATAACCGCCAAATTCACCAAACTAACTGACAATCTCCTAAATTCATTAAAGTAGCTGATAATCACCTAAATATACTTATCTAAGAGATAATCACTTAAATTTACTTATCTAGCTGATAATCACCGAAGTCTTGACTTTTAGAAACAAAGTTTTTTTTTTAACTTTTAACTTTAACTTTAACTTATAACATCCCGCCCTTCCATTACAAGTTACAGAAAATAAATAAATCTTAAAATTAAAAATAATAATTTTGGGAGAAAATTAATTTTCATTTCAGTGAAAAATACAGAAATGCAGTATTCTTTTTTCTTTATTATTTATTTTAATGATATTAATAAAATAATTTATAATACCATCAAAATATATTTAAATTTCATACGTAATCCTTTTCGATGAGATAGACATATTTAATGAATGGATGTTTGTTCTGAGTAACATCTTTTAATTAAGAAGCTCTTCAAAGAAATTTCTCGAAATATATTGACAAAGTAAAAATAATAACAAAATTGCCCAGCAAAAAACACACTTCCTTGTTACACCTATAACTTTAAAATAACCAAAAATAATTAGACAGTCCTTCTGGCATTTAAACTAAAATTTAAGTATGTTGTAATTTTTTTTATTTAATAATTCATTTGAATGTAAAGCCATTTAATTAATAAATAGAGTCCCGTATAATGCAGTTTAGAATGTTGCACTTTATATAAATTTACATTTTCTGAAAATATCGTAGTAAGGAATCTTTATCAACAAGGGAACCTTTCTCCACTAATAATAATGGAAAAGGCGCATGTATGTATTTTAGTGATAACAATACAAATTACGTAGTAAATACTACTGAATTTGGCAAATATAGACCATGGTGAATAGAAATGTACACTTCATATAATTTTTTTGCGATTTCTGATTATAAAAATTAAAAAATATTAATTAGTTTCAGGCTCTCCGATATGGCTTCCGAAAATATTAATGCACAAAACAGATTTCTGCAGCTTTTTAAAGTTAAAATCTGTTTTTAATGATACCAATTTAAGCGTAGAGTGAATTCGTCTTGCTTTTAATCACCTTACAAAAAACATTTTTTCCTCATAATTTTTAATTACAGATACGCTTTTTGATCTAAAAGTCCAACAGAGTGCATTGTTTTATATATTTCGCTGGATATTTTTAATAGCATTGTGGTGTGCCATAGTGCTATTATTCACCCTCATAGATTATTTCATATGAGCAATGGACATAACAAAGTAAGATTACTAACACGCCTTTGACTGATGTGACAATTGGATGCCTAAAAACAATTTTTAATGAGTTTCATGATTATTAAGTTAAGCTCAATCGTTTAATTTAAAATAGACACAATCACTATTCTCAGACAAACTGCTTAACATAGATCAAGATAAAAAAAATAATATTTAATAATTTACTGATAAGATTTATTGCTATATCTTTACATCATCATTTGTAAGGTACATTTTTCAAATAGAATGAATTTTTTTTTTGCATTCAGCAAATCTTTTAAATTATTTCTTGTACAATTGTTGTACATTCACTAACAAATTTTTTGAAAGAATCGTCACTCAAAAAAAGAGTCAACAAGAACAATTTTAAATAAAACACACGTTCATTAATTAGCATAAATTAAAAATTATTAAAATAAATAACTATTCAATTAATTTTTATTTTTAATATTTAATTATAAATAATTTAATATTAAAATTATATTCAAATTTTTCGATTTATTCGAAAAGTAATTTACCTTCAATTATTTTTTATATTTTTGATAAAAAATAAAATATAATAATATATATATTTAACCAATAATCGGATAATTTATTTAATTATAAATTACATAAATTTATATTTAATAAAATTACTTAGGTCTCGAATTCAACACCAGATCGGAAAAAGGAAGTTCTTGGATCCTTTGCTAAAAATAAAGATAAAGGAACCCACAACATCAATTGATATTACCACGCTGAAACACTTTTATATGGATTCTAGAACTGCGAGCTATAAGGAAGAAACCTCGCTCTAGAGTTAGGTAATCATAATGGTAATACATCACTGTCGAGCTCTTTACTGAAGAATTTGTTTACGCTGATGAAAAATCTTGTCTTGAAGGGAGATATGATGATGATATATGACTGAGATTTCATGAATATTTTCCAATGGGGAGGGGATTCACCATTTTAAGTGTGTTTATATTTGAGTATATGTTCCTTGGAAATATGGGTTAGGAAACAACTATATTTAACACTTCAACAAAAGGTTAGAATATTAACTGAAGCGCTGTGTCTTATAAAGTATGAAAAAATATTTCAATGAATTTAAACTAAAATCATACAGAAAATAAAAGAACCATTTAAAAAAAATAAAAAGTAGTGAATATATTATAGAAAATATAAAGTTGAAAAAGACGAAAATACCTTCTGCTCCTGGGATATTATTAGTGAATTCTTTAAATTTCTGTTTAACCATTTAATAATTAATCTCTATTGAAATGAAATTAGATTTTCTGTTTATAATTGAATATAACTTCGAATTTGCATTTTAAGAAAAACTAAATATAATTTTATGTAGCCAACTTCAATTAAGTTAGGCAATTTTGAACCAATATTGCCTAGATTATCTAGATTAATCATGTTTTTAAGTTTTCAAAGCTTTGATGAATCATGCATAAAAGAAAGCAGCCTACAAAAGGAGGAAACAAAACTTATATTGCCCCCCAAAAATTGAATATTTTCATATTTTCTATCACAATTGGAAGTTAATTTTCTCATGGATTTTCTTTCGGACATTAATACCATAAAAGCAATTCTTCAGGTAATAAAAATTAAAAGAAAAAAAAACTAGCAATTATCTGACATTATTTTGCTCCTCGTTATTATCAGATTTCTTCAATTAATGAATCGTTGTTTATGAAAATGTCTATTAGCACCGCATCAATCGTTTTAATAGAAGATTTTTCCCAATCTCATTACTTTTTGCATGAGTTGCGGAAGATAAATTTGCTTTGATTGATTAATACATTGTAATTGGGAAAGATGATGAAATAAATTTTGTGATCTTTATTTAGGTATGTAATGTGATATTTTCGAAAATATAGCTGGGAAAATTCTGAAAAATATGTTTACTAATTGCCTTCTTAGGGTGTTTTTTTTTGTAATTTAATCAAAATTCAATAGGAAGCATTGGATGATATCCTAGTTCAAAAGTATTCACGAATTTAGAATTGCTCACCATAGCTCTACCAACTTTATTTCTTAAAAATATTCAAGGAAAATCTATTAAAATAAGTCATGTTTATTAAACGTCAAATTCACAAGTGTTAATTTCTCTCTGATAATGTTTTTATTTACCTTTTATATTTTATTTGATACATTTATATTCGTTATAATTGCATTGAACATTTTTAATTGTCAATAAAGTTTTAAATTTTTTTAAACATTACTGAATAAAAGAATTTTATTTCCACTTTTTTATACCTTAAAATATTTATTAAATAAAAATATTTAATTAATGGAATTTGTGACAATTAAAAATATAATGAATCCTGCAATTATTTTCTTTTCCACAAATAAAATAAAGGTACGTTTTAATGCCTAAATTTGTTTTTATTGGATATTCTACAGATATGGGCTTATTGCTTAACGTATACATAGAAATGAACCATAAGCATTGTGATTAGGTCTACAGTATTTTATAATCTTAGATTTTATGTCAAAACTCCTCTAAAAATCCCCACTGAAATATGTTTTTGAAAAACAATACTTTAAAATTTTACCATTTCAAAGTATTTGCATTAAAAATTATAAATCACAAACAAAAGTTTGGGAAATAAATAAAAAAAAAGCAATTAATATAAATTGAAACCATTTTAAAACAATATAACCTGTTGAGTTGTTTGAAATATTTATGAGTGTACAAATATATTTAAAAAACGTACCTCCCATTTCCAAAGCTTTAGTATCGAATTGAATGACCTGGCCTCTGCGCATAGCACATGTGAGCTCTGCTCTTGCAAGATTTTCTTCCAAGCTGCTTGAGCAACAATCCTACAGACAGATAGATGTATGATCAGTCATTAGCAATATCCCCATCAAACACCAGACAAAAAAAATGAACATTGGTAATTTATAAGGCAACATTTTATACTTGAGTTGAAATCAGATGTAGAGGGATATATTACAAACATATAGGCTGCTGAAAAATTATTTCGACAGATTTAAAAAATAGAGCAGTCCTACAAATATAAGTTACTTTCGCAACAGAACCAAGGTGTACAAATATACAGAGTGATAGTAATGAAGACAACTGGGTTTAGTAAAACATAGGACACGTGAGACAATACGTACAACAAAGATTTAGAGAAATACAATTTCTAGGTATCACTTTAAAACATGTGCATGATTAAGAAGATGTGAAACGTATATCGATTCGAAAGTAAAGTCTTTGTACGTCTATTTTTGCTTTTTTTTTTCGAAATATATTCTATACTAATGGGAATTTATATTCCTATAAATCTGTTCTGTAAAATGTGTCTGGTATACCGTTTTCTTTTTTTATTATTTTATTTATTTAAAATATCTTGAAGCAAATCTATCTTTTTTTTATTGTAAAATTAATTTATTTCTGTATGCCTGATCTATCTTTAACGTTTGTTAAGTACTTATGAATTGCACTCATTATTAAAACAAAACAAATTTGTAAACTGTGAGGTTTAATATCATTAGATTTGTTTATTTATATTGAAAAGCAACTATGCAAAAAAAAATAAATTAAAAAACACTGGAGGATGACTGTAGAATCTTAATTTAAATTTTTTTTCACTGTTTTTAAACTTATTCCCCCCGTTTTTTTACATCTTAGATAAACATAGGTAAAGGGAAAAAATGTAAAAAAATATTTTGGAATAGAACCAAACAGTTTTTCATAATTCACTCATAGTGCTTTTTTTATTCTCTGGAAATTTTTTTGTTGCCTTCCTCTTCTGAAGAGCTCAAAATAATTAAAAGAATTTTGCTGCATTTTAAAACAAGTTGAAGGGTAGCCCTCTTCTGAATTTACATTTTCGGTTTAAAAATCCACAGACATACCATTTTATTAGAAAAAAAAAGTTACAGACTTTATACATAAATTCGAAACTTCTTGAAGGGCTTAAAATAAAATAAAGGTTCCCATTTTCTTCTTCAAAAGTAAACAAATAAATCGTGTATATAATGAATTATAGTTACATTTTCGGAAATCAAATTGTTTTTATGTTATAAATTTTTATGAAAAATTTAAGAAATTTTTTTTCATACACACGATAAGATAACAGATGGTAAGTCATATCACTGACGCTCTGACCCGTCCGAAGGCACACAGAAAAGGAATACTGAATGACTGAACCGGCGCAACCGTAAAATTGGAGGGAACTGTGGTTGAGTCCTAAGGGCCATCACAGGCCACGGTACAACCCTTCCCGAAGGAAGTACGTCCCGTCATCGATGGGAGGAGCCAGATCCCCCACCAATTTATGTACTTACTAGGGTGGCGAGATCCAATCACCATACCGGAAGCATCCCATCCTCTTTTTGAGGTGCCCCCCCCCGAAGCTTTTTGGCGACAGGTGTCAAGATATGCATGTTGTAAATTCGTTCTCTATGCGTGATTATTCACAGTTACGGCACACTAATCCACTTCTGTTTTTTTTTTCTAAAGAAATAACTTCAAATATTGTAAACAATTCTGAAAGGTCTTAGAATTAAAACATTTTGAACATCTTAGATCTCTTTGACACCTCAATTTTTAACAACATCCAAGCATTTCATTTATGATGCACTCAAGAAAATTAATTCTGCAGGGATCTTAGAGCTTTCATTAAATAAAGTTATGTGATAGTGTCTACAAATGATAAAAGTGAACATGTGCATGCCCATCTGTTAGTCCAGCAGATCTTGGATTAGAATTGCGTAATTTGGTAGACATATTTTGGATGGTGGTAATGTAGACTTTGCGTCATATTGCAAGCATGTGCTCGTCTATTAGTGGCTTACAAGGTAGACTTTTGGGCAAGAATTACATGATTTGGTTGATATATTTTGGATGGTGGTCATGTGAATCTCGTGTCGTATTTTGAATATATGCTAGTCTGTTGTCGCTTTTCAGGGCAGACCGTTTGACTAGAATTACCTGATTTGGTAGACAAATTTTACATAGTGTATCTCAATGTGTAATGTGTATCTCAAATAATACTTTGAAATTTTAATTATTATTTTGACTGACTAAAAATTGAATAAAGGAAATTCTAAGTTCATTCACTAAATATTATTGAAAAGAAGCACTTTTTATATCAATTTAAAATTTAAAAATCATATTTTAAATGATTATTATCTAGTTGACAGATATTTTACTCCTTAATTTTTCAAATATATTTTAATAAATAATTATCCAATACATTTTTCATATTTTCAAAGAAATCCAAGTAGTTTTCATTGTTTTAGAAATGATGATTCACAATTTTACTTGCATTGGAAATAAAACTTTCTCAAGAATTAAAAACGTTAAGAAAGTGTCCATTATAATGAATGGTTACACTTGCAATACTTTTGCTTTTCTCATGAAAGTATTTCAATCAATCTAATCTGTTATCAGATGTGATCACATAACTTAGTAAACTATACAGTTTTTATCATTTTACTATGTAACTTGGAGTCAACCAAGTCTTTTGCATTAATATATATAAACTTAGCTTGTAACACCATGTTTGATAATTTGTTGTTATATAATGGCATATTTACATTTTTCATGCGATTATGAGGCCATGCGATTTTATTTCTTTGGATGGTTCATATATGCAATGGACAGAACAAATGTAAGGCTACTAAAATAATTTTATTTCGTTCCTGTTTTGAAGTTAAACAATGATAATTAAAAGTTAAAATTATTTATCTTTTAATCTTTAATCTTTTAAATCTTTTAAGTATGTAAAATATGCCAAATATATATAAAAATCTTTTTTATATGTAAAATATGCCAAATATATATAAACATCTTTTTTATATGTAAAATATGCCAGCTCTTGAAATGCTTTCGGGAAAGCGAGAAATAGTCAAAGTGGATTGGTAAAACTTATATATAAGTAAATTGAAATGACTGTTTCTGAATCATGTGCTTTTACAGATGCTGCAAGGTCGTTCTTTCAACATCTAATTTGATATGTAGTTTGATCGAGACAGTGCAAGATGTCTGAATCATATATTGCCATCAGAATATAGTCTATTACATACAGAGTCTTTGATGAAGTATCTTTACGAAAGAGACATAACACTTTAGAGATCAACCACACACTAATCTTTGTTTTCCAGGAATACAAAAATATTTATAATATGATATATATATATATAT
>JAPMOR010122765.1:115589-142755 GCA_026543865.1 Argiope aurantia
CAAGATCTTTTTACGCAATTCTTTAATATTTATTAATTTATGTATTTTGTGTCTTAGTTAAGTTGCCGTTAAAATTTTAAGCTGTTTTTCCATTTTGGACTTTATTTTCTAGTTTATTCTTTATTTTTGACTTAATATGTGACACAAAAGCTTTTAAAGAAAACTGCAGAGTGAAAGCAAGAAGAAAATGAAAAGTAATAACCAAACTTCTCAAACGAATTTTGATTAATATGAAAGCTCTGATTCCAATTTTTCGCGAACTCTGAGCATATTTAGTGTGCTGCAAAGTTTTAGCACTTAATCTTTTACTGAGAAAACAGTATTCTTTGCAGTCCTTATGAAATGAAGGAGAGGTATTAGAATTTCAAAATTGATGGGCCATATCTTATTTCACCAGCAGAATTTGAAATTTCCTTAGCCTTCAGTACTCATCTCAACAATACTGTGTTTAATGACCAATTGTTTTCACTTACTAATGGAAACAACTCCGATTCTTGTAGATTCATAATCATACACTTTCCAGAATTACAGCTGTTGTTCTTAGTAAATTCTAATATATCTAGAGAATATGCTTTTTTCCTAGTCATAAAACAGGACATAGGGTCCACAGTTTTATTCTTTCTTTGACTTGTTGATTAAAATTACGGCATAAAAAATAAATGTAAGAAAAAGATTAAATGTTTTGTAAGAAACTAGTATCTTTTTTCATCCAGTACATCAGCTTATTTTCTCTATCTTAGAAGAAAGTTTAATGTTGGTACTAAAAATATCTTTTTTAATCTGTTGGGAAGTTAGTTTGGAATTAAAGAAAGTGAAAAGCATCACAGTTTAATCTGTAAAAAAACTTTTCACTCGTTTAGATTAAAACTGAGTTTTCTTGTTGTTCTGATGAAAGTGACAGGCTACTTAATTTTTTGTTCTAAGTTTTTTTTTTTTTTTTGCTTGCACAGTAAATATATTTTTTTGAGGTTTTGATTTTTCATGAAATTTTTTTAAAAAAAGATTTAAGACACGTTTAAAATAGTTCTAAAATATTTGTTTTTGATAATAATGAATAAAAGTTAATAATTTAATCTTGTATGAAAAAAAAACAATATAGAATATTCTTTATTATAATAATCTGTTTATTTTAGCTGCTTACATTCTTGTATAAAAGTCTGGTATTTTAATATTTAATGTTTTTTTTTATTATGCAAAAATAATTCGATGCATATAACGCTATGCCGTTCAAATTTGCTATTAAAATCTTAAAAGATAATGTTATTACTCTGATTATCAACCGAAAGTAATAGTGGTAATAAATATTTGACTATTTTTTATTTAAAAATTCTATTATAAATGTTTTAAATCTAAAATATACATAAAATCCATTATTTCCGTGCTAATGGAATGCTAAAGGGGAAATAAATTCATTAATTAAATAAAACCTAACAAACTTTAATTTTTAGTTGTTAGTTTATAATGCATTGTATCTTTTAAATATTGGAGCTCAAAATTATGCAGTCTTTTAGAAATGATATTCTATAAAAGCAGGTTCTTTTTGGTTTGTGTTTCTTAAAACACACTTACTTCTAAACCCACCACGGAAATGTTTTGGGAAATATTAAAAAAATATTTAAATGCATTGCAATTTCTTATTGAATATAATTTTTTATGAAACTCATTTTAACTTAAAACATTTCCACTGGTTTTTGCAAATATCTCAGCTAAAAGTAGTTATCATTTTTTCATCGTGAAATGTAGATTATTCGTGTAAGTTATCGTGTAACGAAGAATATCACGCTATAAGAAATTATATTTCTAATGAAATGTGCATTATTTTTTCCAACAATATACTTAAAGTCATCAATTCATAAGTAAATGTTACTTGATGGTCATGGAAATTTCAATGAAAAAAAAATCAGAATTTTATAAATTTAATCTGATTAACATAAGTTTTCAAAATTAGTTTGCTTTAAACTCATGATGTTTATCCTCACTTCAGTCAAAAGTCACAACTAATTTCTAAAGAATAAAGTTTATTTCACTTCTGAAAGATTTGACTTTGATAACTACGATTCCTTATTGATTTTTTTGGTAATATTTTGTTTAATTCACTTGTTTTCCCTCTGGATATATTCAACTATTTTTTTACTATTTCTTCTGCTTTCAAATGCCTCTAACGGGTTAACTTCTAGGGTTTCATTTTAGATTAACGTCTAAAGTATATATTGTATAATTTGGCCAAATATTTTTCAGCCATGTTCGTATAATGACAATGGTACATAGCTGCTCATCCTTCAAGCTTCTGAGCCACATTAGTAGTTGACTCCAGTAGCATGAATTCAGTGCAATAAACCGATATATTCCCGGGGGAATTTGGCTCTGAAAATGCGACCTTCTGATTTTTAGTTTGATTTAGTTTAATTCAGTAACATTAATGTCCAGTTTTAAGCCACACTTCGGCTATTCTGAATGGATCACGTAATTTTGTACCGCAATCAGATGACAAGAACGGATACTTGGGATGGCATCCCACTCATTCCAAATTTCCGTACCACATCAGCAAAGGATATTTGGCCTCAACGGATTTAACTTGAAAGCAAACTCGTTGACATAATTACAAGACCCGCTTCTTTGGTAGAGTCGGGTATCGAACCTGGAATCCTCCGGTCCTGAGGATTCCAGGACTTATCACTAAGCCACACTTTTTGTCACATTTTCACTCACTTTTCATTGCAATATTTTTTCACATATTGTTTGTGAATAGAATCCCTAGACCTTTACCCAGTTATACAAATACATACTTTTTTCTAATTTAACCATTTTTAGGCGAATTAAAGTATTACATAAATAAGAGTACCGAACGAAAACTAACATACGCATGCCTTCTTTATTCTCAGGAAAATCAGTTATATTTCAGTTACAGCAAAATTTTTAAAGCATCTTATTTTAAAATCTTATAATTTATTTAAAAAATATTTTTATTCTGTGTTTTCTAAATGTTATTTGAATTAAAACCTTTAATTATAATGGCGAAATTATGCTACGTTTAATAGCAAAATATAATTACCTTATGCTAATTACTGAATGCTTGATAAATTTTATTTGTAAATGCAATGAAATCAAATTTCAAAAGAAGCTTTAATATTTAAAACAAAATTTTTAACATTAAATTATTTTCTGAAATTGTGTCATTAATTAATTAATTAATTAATTAATATTACGGAATCCTGAAAGAAATTTTTCGCTAAATTCGGGCCAGATATTTCCATTCATATGGAATAAAAATTCAATTTTTGATACTTATGTGTCTTTGAAAGAGAGCATATTAATATTAAAAAAATAAAGACATTTCAATACTGAATGAAAAAAATGATTGCAAAATCCATCTTTACAAATGGGTTAAAATTAAATAAAAGTATATAAAATGAACAAAATTGAGTAAAAAATTTCTCAATAAAGCTCAAATTAGATTAATAATGCTTGGTAAATATAATAAACTTGCACAGCTAATCGAAAATTGAATATCTTATCAAGGTTCGATATTTAAAAAAAATTATTATATATTTCTAAAATTTTTCCTGGATTAATGGGCATTACATTCGCATATTGACATTCTTAGCTTATTTTTCAGTGCAAGTATATTTCAAACTTGACATGCACTCTTAATTTTGTAAGAGATGGCTTGATTGCAAGGCTATTTTTTTGTTGCTAAGCGTAATTTCATTACAGGCTTCATTATTACATTCAAATTCTGATGTCTAGACGATATTCATTAAGGTACTTAAATAGAACCTTCTTTTTTTATTCTCTTTGTATATACTAAAGAATGATGTCTTTTCGATTTTTGAATTGAAATACTCTTTTGAAACCTTATTCTATAAATGGCATCTGAAAGAATGTCTTGCAAAAATATCACATTATAAGTAGAAGAATATTTTTAAAATACAAATTCTCTAGTCAGTTTTTTTGAAAAATTAAGAGCATGGAATCTGAAAAAAATTAAAGAAAGAACGCATTTTTTAATTATAAAATTTTTCTTTTCATTACAGCATAATAAAAAAATAAATGAAAAAAAGGAGGAAAGTTTTAAAATAAATATTAAATTATTTCATTCATACAGCTTAGAAACATTTTGTTTGATTTTATGGAGTTTATTTATTGTCTTAAAAACTATTTATGATTAAATTCAATCCAAGAAATATCTAAAAAAAATTATAGAAGCTGTTTTCAGAATTATAATGTTGAACCTATTCATAATTTTGCTTAATTATTTCTAGTATTGATAGTTGATATTAATAGAAAGGGAAGTAATATTTAAATTTTTGATAATTAACATCATACATTTAAAATTCTAACATAGATAAATTGTTTTTTAGTTATTAAGAATTACATTTTTCTTAAATTGAAGGATATCAGATATGTTTGTCGATTTCAGTGCGAAAACCATAACATGTAAGGGTTATATACGGAAATCATGGTTTGAACAGCCCCCCTTCGTCCTCCCACTTTCTCTAATTTTCTGTAGAGACCTGAGGCACATGATGAACAGCTGGGCAAAAAATCCTATTTGGTCTTTTAATTCATAAGCCTAATATAGGCTTGTACTAGGAAATGCCTTTCTTGGTAACATTAATTTAATTTAATGCTCCTACAGGTATTCGTATCTCTCATCTATACTTATATAAAGCTCAATGTGTGTGTGTGTGTGTGTTGGCGCTCTATAGGCCAGATTGTTCCACCTATAGCTACCAAATTTGTCACATGCATACCTTGGAGGTCGGAAATGTGCACCTGGAGTCCCTTTTTTTTGAATTCTTAATTAGAATTTTAATTATTAATTAAAAACTGACTTTTCCGCCAAAAAATCTTTTTATTTCCTCACTGCCAAATGTGTAAGGCTTCAGTTTTTTTCTCACGCTAATGAGGTTAGGCTTAACATATTTTCGACCGATTATTTCAAACGATTCTGTTTATTTTCTTAGTGTTTGATGCATTTAAAATTAAACATTGTTAATAATCGATCTTTCAGATTCATCCTGAATTACTTTTGAATTAAAATAAAACAGAATAAAGGAAATTAAAATTTTCTAAGCCGTGTAGAGTTACCCCAACTGGCGTAGAAAATTCACGCATTTGCATTATCATAATTGGCGTTGAAAATTCACGCATGCGCATTGTGTTCTGATTGTTGACAACTCTATTTTCAACGGATACAGACTTGGTTTTAAAGGCTTAACATATTTCCGACCGACTAATTGAAACGATTCTGTTTATTTTCTTAGAGTTTCGTGCATTTAAAAATAAGCATTGTTAATTAATTAATCTGTTCATGATGAATCTGAGAAAAATCTGAAGAAAACTTCTTGAGATATTACATAAATTAAGAAAGATATTCTTTAGTGCCCATAAGGTTTAAATACTCAACGACTCTGTTTTCAGTACTCATATTTTTAAAAAATGCTCTTATATTAATTGCAATTTAAAAAATCAGTTAAAAATATTCTTATATTAATTGCAATTTCACCATTTCCACTTTAATTTAAAGCATAAATTCAAGGGCGCTAACAGAAAATTAGAGAGATACATATTACGTTATGACTGAAGGCCTTTATAATATTATGAATGAATTATATGACTATCAAAATTTAAAGCTTTAAAGTATTTTGATGAAGAGGCTATTAAAATAGGAGTTACATAAAATATTTAATTATTAAAATTTTAACGAGCATTAAGATTGGCGAACCGCCTGGTCGCGAAAGGCGGCTAGTAGTATATATAATAAATAACACTAATATCCTCGGTAATCCAAACTAATTATTATTACAAATTATTATTTATACTAGGAAATGCCTTTCTAGGTAAAATTAATTTTATTTAATGCTCCTACAGGTATTCGTATCTCTCATAGTATATATAATAAATAAAATTAATATCCTCAGTAAACCAAACAAATTCCCATTACCGGCTGGTAATAATAATTTAAATTAAATTTTATAAATTTCAATCATGATTTTGTAATATTTATCTCTTTTCAATTCCCCTTCTTACGATACAATCACGAATAAATTTGTTAAGATGCAGTAATTTATTAAGAGGTAATAAATTAAGATTCCTAGGAAGAATATTAATTTTAAATAGTTATAAACACTGAAAACAATTGTATTATAGCTGCAAACATTTCATTGGCATTCCTGAATTAAAATGTTTACTGGTGATTACCGTAAATGAATTGAATGAAAAAAAAAACTATCACATATTGATTACCATTTTACAATCCATTATTCCCACTGCCTTTTCGCTTCCTGTGCACAAAAACACTTTTTAAGAAATAATTTTAGTCTTTCTTTCAAAAGATACAAAACAAAAAGTCTCCTGCAGAAGTGAAACAAAAAGTGCTTTCTGGAGCGTTACTACTTAATCACATATTCATACTTTTCTCTTTTTGTTGGTCTGAAAAAAAAAAAAAAGATTTCTTTGAGACATTTCTTGAGAGGGGGAAGCATTAAAAGAGCGTATTTGCATAATTCTTTATTCCATCAACGTTTGCATTAACTGTGTGGATCCTGGATAAGCATTTACAATGTTTTCGTCGCCATTAGAAGAACACGCAATAGTGCGTTAACTATTCCAAACGTATTTAAAGAAAAATAAAATCTATTTTTTAGACTTCAATGGGAAAGATGATAGGAAAAAAAATGGATTTTTTTTTCTTTTTGGATTTGATTGAGATTAGTCCCACTAATGTCTTTAGCATTTTAAATTACATTTTGTGAATTTACGGTTTGAAAATTGGAAGAATTGAGTGTTTGACCACTTTCCCAATATTATTTCATTTACTTTTTAAAGTAGTAACAATGAAATCTTCGAGATTGATTAAAAATTCTTGAACAGAAGTACTTTATAACAAAACAATAGGTATTGTATTTATTGGCATATAAGATCTCAAAAATTAAAAGTATAAAACTTTTTAGAAAGATTGGTTTATTGCTAAAATATCTACGATTGTTGACTAAGTTTTAAATTTAGTGTACTTAAAACAAATGCTTCATGCGAAAACTGCATTTATTATTTAAATATTTTGTATTCATTATGCAAAAATCACTTTAGCTTAATTTTATTTTTCATTAAAATTATTTGATATTTCAATATATAATATTTTATTTCATATATACTAAACAAAACCGTCCACGGAAAATAAATAACAGTTCTGAATCTGTAGTCCAAAGCAGTGCAACGTTATCTATATCTATACTTATAATAAAGCTCAATGTGTGTGTGTGTGAGCGTGTGTTGGCGCTCTACAGGCCAGCCCATTCAAACTACAGCTACCAAATTTGGCACGTGTATACCTTGGAGGCCGGGAATGTGCACCTGGGGGTTATTTTTTCAAATTTTTAATTAGAATTTAATTTATTTAAAAATTAATCAAAATTTTGGCGTGTTTCTGCTATAATTTCCGAAAATACTACCGCACAAAAAAGATTTTTACATGAAGTTAAAGATCACAAATTTATCTTTTAAATGATGCCAATGTTTTAACCTTAAAATTAAATTTCTATTTTTAATGAATTTTTAAATAGATATTTTAACTATATTTTTCAACATTTTTTTTTTCGTACAAAATAAAAATAAAATTTAAGCTGCACGAGCACGTTTCGCATTCATGGGAAAAAATTAGCTTTTTTCAAAGTGTTGCCATCACATTGATAAAAGCTCCAATTAAAAATTAATTAAATCTTTTTGGAAATGAAATCTGCAAAAATATAATTTTCAGCACGTGTCTGTAGGAAATGAAACAAATATGAAATATTAATTTTTCTAAAAAATAAACTCAAGAAAAATTATTTTATGATCTTTTACACTCTCTATATTATTAATCCAATAAATCAGTTTTATTTTAAGGCAAGTTTTCTTTAATATGAACAGGATATCCATTCAAATCAGGGCCACACAGCTAATTTGTAAACCTTTAGTAAGACACAGATCTGCTAAAATGGTCTAAATGGAAAATGGTTATATTTTATGTAACTTGATTCAATAAATGCTCTAATAAATAACGAATTTTTGATTTTACATAAAACTTCTGCTGTGGAAATAACGTTTAACAAAATGTTCTTGAAGCATTAATATTTTAAATAAAAAGAGTTAATTTCTAAACAACTAAATCAATCACTTAAACTGACTGATTTATGAAAATTTGAATATCACTATTCAATAAAAAAACGATAATTTTAGATTTTCCATCGATCGTTTCAAAGAAAATACGCCAATCAGCGCGCAGGTTTCTCAAGATTAATTGGCCTAAAATTATGAAATTGTTGAGTTTTTCTAAATTTTTAACATTCAAAACTTTATAAATAAGTCTTAGTTGATCGTGGAAAATAGAAACATACATTCATTTATTTAAAATTTGGTGTGCCCAGAATATTTCTCAGAATATACCTTACTGCATTAAATTTAGACTTCATAAATTTTGGAATATATTTATAGGCTGGAACAAAATATTATTATTGATTTCATTTCAATCCTTTTGAAAGCAGAACTAAAAACTGAATTTTATGCTGAATCTGAGATTTTTTTTTGAATTATTCTTTGAGATATTACATAAATTATGAAAAATATTTTGAAGTTCACATAATACTTAAATACCGAGCGATTCTGTTTGCAATACTCATATTCAATAATAATAATAATAAATAAATAACAATAAAGATGATAAATAAAATAAAATGCTTGGTTTTATTAAAAAATATCTTTATATTAATTGTAATTTCCTCATTTCCACTTTAAATTGAAGTTTTACCGGAAATGACAACAAATTAGCAAAATATATATAATAAATTGAACGAAACGATCTAAACAAAAGTATAAGTTTGGTATGACTATCAAAATTTGAAGATTAAAAATGTTTTGTTTGAGAATCTATTAAGAGACCAGTTACTTAAAGTATTTAATTGAAAATTGTAGCGAGCGGTAAAACTGGCGAACCGGCTGGTCGCCAAAGGCGGTTAGTAGTATATAAAGCTTGATTCGTCTATCTTGATATAATTTTCAAGCATTTAATCTTAATTATAAGAGCCATAACATGCACGCAAAAACTGATATGGTGTGTGTATAAATGCAATCAATAAACAATAAAAAGAATAGTTGTAATATACACATAAACCAGAGGGAAAAAAACTTGAAATCATTGAAATCTCAAACATAAAATAAAAACACACACACTGAAGACTTATTTTTTTAATATTAAAGTAAGGCTAATTTGGTCTTTATGCAGTAATATGCACCGAAAATAGTGAAAAAATAACATCAATAATTTAATTATTTCTTTAATAACACTTAATTAAAAGTTTAAAACATCTTTCTTAGTGAACATGTGATACTGAAGAAGGAATAACATAAGGCACACACACACACACACACATACACATACACACACACACACATATATATATATATATAGATAGATAGATAGATACATATATAACCAGTTAAACCACCAGTTTAAAAAATATTGTAAACTTCGTATTATATATATTGTGATGTTGTTAAAAAAGCCTTATTCTGAAATTATATTCTCTTGTCTTTATATGTACTGTTAATCGAATGTTGCTTTCATGTCTCTCTTGCGCCCTCACTGTTATACCGAGTTGAATTGGAAAACTAATTTAAAAGTTTTTGGTCATTTTAAAAAGCACAGATAAATTATTTAAAAAGCAAATACATTGAAACAATTTATTAAATACATCATTGCAATCAAGTCAAATTAAACACGTCACATTAATTCATTATTTTTGCAACAAAATAGGAACCACTTATTTCCAAATTCAGCGACCAGTCAAATTTCATTGCATATAATTAAATTTTGATACGTGAATTGATCAGAGTAATATTAATGTTCACATCTTTTTGTTTCTTATATCGTTGTTCCCAACATTTCTAATCGCTTGTACCTTACGTTGGAATTTTTTTTAAAAAAATACTGAATTATTAATATTGATACGCTTTAACTGGATCGTTTTCTACGAATACTTTAGCAAAAAACACTGAGGAATGATGTTGCTTCTTGAGCATTCAGGTGATCAGAAACAAGTCTTTTTCTTAACAGAACTATCGAAATATAACACAAATTTCCACCTTCCAGAGGCATATGATATAAATTAATAACCTAGACGCCGTCATAGCATTGGCGAGAATTAAGATTAAGTCCTAAGGGCCATATTTGAAGGTTCCGCTTCCCCACAGCGGCACTATTGTAAAAGATACAAAAAAAAACTACTTTCAGTCGAATTTCTTAATTTAATTTATAAGAAAATTGACAAAAAACGTACAAAATACATCTGGAAATGCAAATTTAAGCAAACATGTCGTGATAGATTGTACGATAGCAGATCCTAGTATTCAACATTTAAACTGAACCTTCCTAAAAGAATAGAATTAAAGATTTTATAAGGGTGAAATCAAGTCTTCTTTAACCCTTTAAAGGACCATTTTTTCTAATCATATTATGTTAAAATATTTTGAGGCTTGAAATTAGAGTAAGAAAAGGGATTCATATAGCTTATTAGATAAATTTAATTTGATTAATTAATTAATTTGGTTAATTATTAATTAAGTGACAAACCAAGACACATCATTTTGTGTGAGATAAAGAACTGAAGCATCTATGTTTCTGTCTTTCTAAAAAAATATGTCAGAACTTATGCCAACCTACATAATTTCATACAAAGATTGATAAATTTGGTGGAAAGCATAATTCCCACGGCCCTAGAAAGGGCTAATAAGAGTTTCGCACGAAATCTATTGGGAGAAACAACGGAAACGGAAACTACTTTTCTAGAAACTGATTACGTTTTTTCACTAATTGCATTAGAATGAAGGAAAAAAAAAAGATTCATTTCTCTAAGTAGGACCAAGATTTAAAAAGTTAAAAAGACAGTATTATTTTAACTAATTTTTAAGCTGGAATTCTGCCATGAAAAAAGATATGTTGATTTATTTGAAGCTCAAGAAGGCCTTTGGGAATAAATCTAAGAAAATCTCAGACGAATTTCAGTGGTTGAAAGCCTAGAAGATAATCTTTCTAAATGATTCGGAACTGCAGACTTTTAATAGATAAAAAAGTTGTCTTTAGTGTTGATGAACGAGATATCTACTAGGAAATATAATTCAGAGCTGAAACTGAGTTGGAAAAAAGGGATCTCCAAATGAAATTGCGGTTTCCAACAACTCTAATTAGTACATTTATAGCGTTTTGGCAGTTTCTTTGTTACTGTCATTTTTTTTTAATTCTAGGTATTTGTTTTTTGGTAGCAAATGATATTCTAATTTTGTTACTTATCTTTTCAGTGCACTTCTATAAACAAATCTGTATAATTAAAATTAATATTTTCACATACCTAAACAAACTTTTGTTGTGAATATATTTCGGACTGTTTTAATTCATGAAAAAATGATGCATTAAGATTTTACTGATATTTTGGGATTATTTTTTAACAAACTGTAATTTCCAAATTGTTGAATCTTGAATAAAAATTTCTTCATAGAACTGTCTGCTCACAAAAGTAATGAAATTATTTTTTCCAGTAAGTCATACATGCTAATATTAAATTATACATTAGTTAATAGTTTTATTCTTCCTTGACATCCGATACTGGTAAAACTTTTTCTTTACTTTTTGAAACACTAAGCACTTTTTTGAAACTTATTTTACTGAAACTCTAACTTATATTTGGATTTCATTGGCTGTACCTTTGATGGCTGATTCTTCTTAGAAATACTACGGATCTCTGAAAAAATCATGCTTACATGATTGTCTTTAACACACTTCCGTTTCTACAATGGCATGCAATCTTAATTGTTCATTAATTATTAAATGTCAACTAGTAGTAAGTGAAATGGTTATGTCAAAATTTCTTAACTCTTACTGTATACAAAGGGCACTAACAAATTTTTGAAAAAACACACGAAGAATAATATTTTAAAGAGAATATAAAACATTTTAGAAATTTAAAAGGATATATATATATATATATATATATATAATAATTTTCTTTAGAGTGGTTGTTTTTTTAAATCATAATGAACAAAAGAATTTCTGTAGTAGTTTTATTGTCCTAAAGGATGTGGAAAAGATAAATTTCCTTAATTTCTGGAATTATTTAATTGCTTATCCTCTCTTAAAACATGTTGGACAATACAGGAGGCAATTTATTTATCAATTTATTAGAAACCTAGATAGGGATCCTGTTCATTTTGTTTGAACAAGTAGGAGCTGATTTTCCTATTAGTTATCTTCCGGCATTTAATAAAGCTATAATTACATAATAAGAACTTTGATGATTATCTTCCAACTTTTTGTTCTACATTATTATCAGGACTTATCAATTACTAAATTGATTTTTATTAATATATCTAATCATGATTCCATTAAGCTTATTAATGAATGGTATTCTTAATCTAATTATTTTCCGAAAGAACATGAAAGTTAGATTTAATTTATCTGATTGAATTATAATACATTGAAAAGAAGATAAACTAAATTATATGATCACTTTTTAGGTATATATAGCGGTGCCTTTAAAATAAGATTGTTTTCAAGCTTCATCTAAATGCTGTTATTTATCATTTTCTTTGATGAAGTTTCTTTTCGAATCTTCTGAATCATGATTTGTTTTTCTGATAATGTTATGGAATCTGCCTTTAAAAAATTTCTTTGATTTCAAAGTACCTTCCGGCGCTTCATTTTCTCAAAGAAATATAATATAATACACATCTATTAACAAATTCAATGAACATTTATAAAAATATGCATACAGTCGAAATCTGTCATTAAGATGATTCTTGGTAAGATATAGCTATGTAGAAATTACAATATAAAGAAATGCATACTGTAACTTTGCAATCAAATCTATACTAAAAACAACTATGCGTAGATTTTTAGAGAGAACTAAATTTTGAAAAAATTAAAATTTGAATGAAAAATATTAAAATAACACAGATAAAAATGTGTTTATTTTACATAACTTGTCAAAATGTCAAATTGTTTTGCCATGTCTTTGTATTTCATTTTCTATGTCAACATCTTATACTAAGCCATTCTTCTCTTTTATGTTTGGACTATTTATTTTGAAATTGGTTCAAAGAGTTCATTATTAAGATCTAAGCAATTACTTTGCTTGTACAAAGTATTATTAATTTTTAAGATACAGAGTGCGTCATAAATTCGTGTAAACTTAAAAAAAATATCATAATAAAAGAAGCAATGTCAAAAAAATGGCGATTTACTGGAATATGTTCAAAGAGCCTTCTGTCGTTTTTCCCATTGAAATGCTTAAAAAATGACCGATAGATGGCTTTGAGAGGTCAAACTGAGATGGTTTAAGCAAATCATAAAAATAGAGCACAGTAACTTAAAACAGCGCATTTAATTTTAAAGCAAAAATGTTCAACATAAGCACCATCACAAGGTATTAAGCAAATGAGTCGCGTAATACGCCTATTACACCTGTCGGCTACACTCACTTTAGTTCCACCAAAGTAGATGGAGAACCCCGGTAGATACGAGTCTTTAATTGCACCAACAATCAAAAGCCCGCTGGAGTAAGATCTAGCGATCGTGAATGCCACTTAATTTTACATCCTCGGCAAGAGGTCTGAGATGCAGTCATTTCATTTTCAATAAGTAGTATTTAAAGGAGTGCATATAATAAAATAATATCTAAATTAGGTACTAAGCAACCACATTTCATAGTAAACGTACATTTTAATAAGCATAAAATGCTACCATAACTTGACATCTAATTTTAAGCAGTAACATATGCAATTTAAAAATAAATAAAAACGAGGAAGTATCTGGATAACCAAATTGGGCAGACAAAAAAAGAATGTTGTTTTAAAAATTTTTCAGGTCATGGATATAATCAAAAATGATAGTAGTTAAATGGAAAACAACTAAATTTCGAGTCACCAAGTTATAAACAAAAACTAAAAGAAATCCTCCTATATCGTATCATTAAAAAGAAATTCATTTTCTTATTAGTTATCAGCAATAATAAAACCATTAATATGAACATAAAAGGACTTTGATATTTATTAGTCCACTTTTTTCTCCATTATGATCAGGGATTTTGAAATAATTAAACTGATTTCAATGAATACATTTAATAATCGCTGAATAAATCTTATTAATAAAATGTTTCCCGAACTTTTATAAGTTTTCAAACCACGAATGATAAAATTATCTGATTAAAATATATGTAAATAAGAAGGATAAAGAAATATACTCTGTGTTCATCTTTTAGTTATGTAACGAAGTAATTAAGAATAAAATTTTAAAAAAGTAACTCATAATTTTTACGATGAAATATACTTTATTATTTCCTGTAAACTTTCTGAATGAAATGTATTAATTTTTAAAGGTTTTCAACAAATCTCTCAAATGAAACAAATAAAGCAATATTATTTCTTTTGGAATAATTTAATGAAATTTTTATAGAACCTGCAAATTAACATCCAAAAAATACTATATTTTATTATTACATTTATACTTTATTATTTTATTTATTTTAGTCGTAATTGCTTTCTATAAACGTACGATTTTTATATTCTTAACACATTCAAATGTATAATGAATTTCAATATTTCTCCCAAAAAATGTATGTAATTTACAATATACTTTGTCAACAAATCATATTTTGAAGAAAATACACGATTAAGATTTAGAATATCATGAATAAAGTATATTTTTTATTTTATTAATAAATAAAACAATTATTACTCCATTGTTATTTCTGAATTTGTTTCCTTTTGTAAGTATTACAAATGTGAAAAGAATATTTTATGCATATATAGAAGTCAACCTTTTATTAAACACTCTTTCGTGTTCTTTCTACCATTATAAAATCTCTGAATTCATATTTGTATTTCGAAATCAAAAAAAGTAGAGAAAATATGTTAGTATCTAATACATATACAAAGCTTTAATATTTTTAAAAGAATAAAGTATTTTTCTAAAAACAGGTAGAAATAATCACACAGGAATATGAATTAATATTTCTATTTAGGAAAAAAAGTCATGAAGTAATTGATTATAAAAAGCACTATTGTTCACTACGTTTCTTTAAATATTTATAAGATTACAAATATATTTATTCATTGTCTAAAACTAAAACCAAAACGAAAAAATATAGTGAAATTTTATAAATCTATATCAGAACATTTTTTTTTTATTTTGAAAACGTATTATACGACAAAAAAAAAACCAAAAAAAAAAACCAAGTCTTCTTGAAGGTCAGTTCTGGTGGTTTATAATTTACTTCTTCTTTATATCAATTATCCATTTTTTTCCTATTCAAACTAACGTACTTAAAAACGAAAGAAATGCAAGAAATATTTTGGTCATTTCCCAACTAATACAAAACAGTGTTACACATTAAAAAATTTTTTTTGAGTTTTTTATCTTCTGTGTTTTTCTGGTGAGTTTAAAATAATTAAAAGAATTTTGTTCCATTTTAAAAGCTAATTAATTAGGAAAAAAATCTTCTGAATTTACATTTTCTGCCATTAAAAAAAAAACTTAGTCTTTTTATAAGATTTTCCCTCTTTTTTTTTCTTTTTTTTTATTACAAAAAAAAAATAAAAGAATGTTTTGGCACTTTTATTAAATGTAAAAAAAAGCAAGAAGATAGTTAATTTTAGACTCTTTTTACATTCTTTCGAACTCATGATTCTCTATTAGTTCACTAAATAATTTAAATATTGTTTATAAAAACCTGAATTAATCAATGAACTTTTTTTGAATAGAAAATGAATTAATTCTAGTGAAAAGAATTTTCGATATTCAAAAGCTTCATTTAGATTTTTTTTAATACACTTTCGATCACTCCAAATGATGTTTTAAGTATAATGTATAAGTAATATGAATATATATAATAATAGGAATATATAAAAATTATTAGCATCTGGAACATTTAATTCAAATCAGTTTATTCGTAGAAGTTTACAAATTCATTTCTTCGGATTCCATTTTGATGATCCCAAATCACAATAAAATTAATTTTTTTCGGAAATTTGTAGAAAAAAATAATTGTATTAATGAACAATACATTACTAATAATGTTAATGAAACTTATTCAATACAAATTGTTGAATTGCAATTTATTGATATCACAGAAATTATATGAAGCAAATCATAACATCTACTGAAAGAACAATGGCGGCTGTTAATAAGATATTGAAAGGAATTCTTTCCGTTGATGAAGATGATAGGAAAATGCTTTTACTGCCTGCCAAATATGCACTTTGTGTTTTTTTGGAACACATACTGAACTTCAGAACTATGATCACGTGTACGTGGTCACGCGAGTCTCTCACCACGGCCCATGCAATCCTATACGCGACGAACCTTTCCGTCTCTATGGGCCCACGATCACGCCTGTACGATTTCTACTTGGAAAGCTTTATTTAAAATTTTAAACAACACTAGATGCCGGTGGAAGTCCGTTAAAACTTTGAAGTGTATCTCACCGAGTGCTGACCTTCATTATACGTTTTCGGTTCTGATCTTTTTTTTTATTATTTGATCTGGGTATTTAAACCTGTAAGCAATTGTGCGTGTTCCGCTCTTTTAAGAGGATTGGGCATTTAAAAGGCCATTGTTTATTTTATTCTGGGTTTTTGTTTATATTTTGACTAAGTGGGGAAATGATGGAATGCTTATCGGTTTATATAGCGGGAATAGATTTCTTGCTTGCAGTTTCGGAATCGCTACATAGTATTTTGTATGCTTTTGATTAGTTTTATTTTGCCTCCCAAAATGAAAAGAGTGAAATATTTAATGGTCTAATTATATGATATTTGCCCTTCATATGCTATCAGTCATTGGTTTCTGTTCCGCAATTCTAGATTTGAAAGATTTATTGATATAAACAAACGACTCTCTGACAATCCTCTTGTGATTTAAAGGGGCCCCTGCGTTCTTGTTGATTGCTTCTTTTTTTGTTCATTAGAAGAATATGGGAAAGTGCATTCAGATATCTCTTGCACGAGAGAGGAAAATATTATACAAATTTTATATTTATAACTTTGTTTTCATATGAATAAGATTTGGTTTCGTGGGTATAGTTAAAAGTTAAGTGTTTTGCTTATTTCATTCATTTCTATTCATGATATAATCTTCATATTAATACATATTAAGAAATAATATATTGCAAATGTTACTTATGAAATTGAAGTCATTAAATTAAAATAAAGATTTTATATAACATTTTTTGTAAAATTAAACTGAACTGGGAAAGCTGTGTGGGCCCGTGTTGACGCTCCACTTCGGAGCTTTTGGTCCTGTCAGAGTGCTTCATTCTCCACGCGCTGGTCCAGAAGTGGTTAAAGAGTACTCTGTTTACTATACAAATAACTCATTCAAGATCAAGCACAGATGCACTTTCCTATTTTAGCCAGGTATTTTTGAACGCGATTTGTCACCATTAACGTTTTGTGTATTACAGACTTGCGTCTTCTACTTGAATTTGAAGCTAGACCTGAAACCTGAACTCGTTGAATTTCTGGAAATAAATGAAGTTCATAATATTTTAATCATCAAAATCATAATTATTGTGAAAGAGAATTTGTCAAAGAACTATAAAATGAACAATATCAAAGCAAGTAATATATTATATTTAGAACTATGTACTTACAGACAATTTACCTGCCCATTCTTTCCCCTCGTAACTGAGAATGAGTAGCTTCCAACATGGAAATTGGTTCTCGCCACCCTTGTGGTACACGAAAAAGTGAGTGTCTGACTCCTTTCATCGATGACGAGACGTACTTCCTTAGAAAAGGGTCGTGCCGTGACCGATGATGGCCCCTAGGACTTAACCACAGTTCCCACCAATGTTGCTGTCGCGGTGGTCCGGTCATTCAGGTTTTTCCGTGTTCCTTTCGGGCTGATCGGAGAGCCTGTCTACGACTTACCTGCCCACTTTTTTCTGCAATTAAATTTGTCAAGATAATATTTAAAGTTTTATCTGATTATTACTATAATTTTTACAGTAAAATTTAGTTCTGTTTGAATTACAGTGATTAGCATTGCTTTCTTTATCTGATAATAGAATCGATTATAATAATATCTTTGTAAAAAGCTATATGTATAAATTTGGATCTATCCAGTATTATATGATTTTTCTTCTCATCTGAAATAATTGATAAAATCGGATACTGAGTATTTTTAATATGAAATTTTTATAGGCTGTATATTATATGTAAATTTATTCATAGTCATGTTGAGACACAAATTGCTATAGCACTCTTCAGGACAAAACGTTGACGTAGAGAATCGAAATTGAAGTGCAATTACTTTTTGAATTGTAAAAGCTTATTGAGAAAAGAAAGTTTTCAAAATTTTACCCAAATTCTTAATTGAAAATCAATTGAAATTTAAAGTTTTTCCTGGATAAGTTTACAGCACATTACTGGATATATTGGGTTATCATATTCATTTTTATACTACTTCAGCCATTTATTTATTGAATTTCTTAAAGGATTTTAAAATGCGTGCTAACGTTTTTAAATACATAATTGAGCAAGCAAATGCATTGTAGTAAAAATTTCATCATAAAGAGGATCATTAATTAGATGGAAAATAATTTTGAGCTTAGAAGAATCGACAGGACTTTATGGAATCACTATTTTTGTAATAATGACATTATATTATTTGGTAATATTTGAAATTTCAATCCCAATCTGAAAGATACAAAAACTAAAATATTAATTTTATGAAATAGTTCTGTATACGATATAAAAGTATAGAAAAAATGTATAACTTCCCCAAATGCAAAAAGAATAAGTATTTTATATATGGAAATTCATGGACGATTTCCAAATTTCTAAGCATTTACCTTGTACGTGCATTATTTTATATATTTATCTCTAGCAAGCTTTCAACGAGAATTGAGTTTGAGTAGCCATCCAACAGCTGAATAACTCACTTCATTGAAGTGAACTTCTAAGTCCCATTCAGTCTCAATGAGACTTAGAACTTTTCCATTAAAACAGTACCATGAAAAGCTTAAGGGTGTTTATACCATCAGTAAAAGGTTAAAATCCAAAAATTTGACAGATTTTTGACAGATACAAAATTATTTCCGTACTAATTCCTCTGTAAAGAATTTTCAAAATATTTTATAGTATAATTTTCAACAATGCATTTAATTTAGTTATTCGTTTTGAAACAGATATAAATATAATATTTCACACACGTTATCTTAGTAATGATTAAGAATAATTAAAAACATAACATTGATAAAGAATCTTCAAAATTTATAATTGAAACTGATTATTCTAAATGAAAAGAATGAGATCAAAAATGGTTTTCGCTAACCAAAATAGAATGGATTTAAGAATTAATTTTATATACATGATAATTTCATTACATTTAGAAGTCCTCACTACTTTTCATTCAGAATCCAATAAAAAGCGGAAATTGCATCATTAAGAATTTAAATGTTGAAGATAATTTCATTTTCTGTCTCCAAAGTTGCACGAATTGATTTTTAATTAAAATCCGATTCTCGGATTGACGAATAAAATTATATAAAGGAATAAAAAGGACCACAAATTGGTCCATTAAATATAATAATTACTTAAAGAGTCTCCATGATTTTTCAAATCAAAGGTTTCTTTAATCTTTTTCAATATCGAAAATTGGATTTTCAATGGAAAGAAATAAAACAACTGTCGACCGCTTTTATGATGTTGGATGGCAGTATTTTATACTCATTTTCTTAAAGTAAATAAATTTTCAATAATCTGATTTATATTTTTATCAGCATTTCTTTGAAGTATCTAAATATAAATCAGTTTTCAAAATAATTATCATCAGGCATAAAATTTTCACTAATATTTTTTTCCTGAAAAATTGTCTTAATGTCATTAGCAATCATGATCAGGGTGTTAGAATAATCAGTTATCTTAAAAAGTTTCCGAAAAATTGATGAAAGTTCAGTTTTAAGTACTATCAGTGGTATATTGTAAAAATCGATTTTTTTTTAAATATCATGCGATTTTTTCTAAAAGATGCTATCTGAGAACCTGAAACAATGTCATTCATTAATGCTTATGACATTTCGTATTTTTTACTTGTTTATAACTTAAAATAAAATGTTTATTATAACGACATAAGGTAAACTATATCGCTTAATTTCAATCAAAATCATTTTTATTATATAAAATGAGTATTTCTTAATGCATGAGCAATCATTTTTATGCAACCCCAAAATACATGCCAATTCGGGAAAGGGGTAAATAATTTATATAAACAAGATTTGTTATAAACACCTTTGCGAAAAAATCTAAGATGAGTATCAAACTAAAAAAATTTAAAAATAAAAAAATAGAGGAAAATTAAAAGTAAAAATTAAAACGTGACAATGCAATTATGGCAGAAAAAGGCATAATAATGAATGAAAGCTCACATAACAGTTATTTCAAAAAATACATTTCTGGTTCCATTACCACAGTTTTATAAAATATTTACCATGCCGATAATTATTGAATCGGTAACAATGAAGAATTTCGTAATTAATGTATTAGTTTTCAAAAAAAAACCTTCATAATCTTACCGAAGATATATTCTTACATTAAAAATGAAATTGAAATCTAAGACAGTGAATTTTAACGTAGTTTTAAATAATAAGAAACGTAATATTTCTTAAAATCATTAAACATTAGATCATTCTCAACGTTTCTAAGTCCTTTTTAAAGTAAATTAATTACAAATTAATGTTACTAATAATTATCGGTATATAATTTTGAATTACTTTCGTTTTAAACGAAGCAGCATATATAAAACAATGCTAAATATTTATCACTTCATGATAGTACACATCGCCTCACAATAATAATCACTTAACAGGCCGGGGTAGCCTGGTTTGTAGGGCGTTGGATTGGCATCCCTTGGATTGTGAATTCGAACCCTGCCGGCTGAAGATTCTCCATTTACTTGGTAGCTGGTACACACATAAATCTATTTTAACCACAATGTTCTTCAAGTCGAGACAATACCAATGGGGGTACTGGATCAGAGGTGATAGTTCTCTGATTCAGGTCTAAAATACGATCTGTGGTTGAGTGAATGAAGTCCATCCCGTCAAAAGGGCTGTGACGCGTGAATAGCTAAGACATACTCCTGCCATAGATGGCGCTACTGAAACAAGAGACGCTAATACTCGGCTTAAAATCGCTGGTATCGTCAACGGGCTTGTCTGTGACAAGTGCCATAAACAAAAACCAATTAATGTTTAAAATTGTGTAAGAAAGCTTAAATTAGCTTGTCACTAATGAGCATTTTTCAAAACTTATATTAAGTTTAGTGCTTTGAAAGGGAAGTATAATGTCTCTTTCGAAAAAAATAACAACAACTCTTAAACAAAATTTGACCTGAATAAGAACGGATCAAATGAAATTCGAATGGAAGCAGCGAGTGATTATAAATTAGAGAAAGCAATGCAGAATTTAGGTGAATAGACACATCAAACAATTATTCGTGAATTATGGGGTAATAATTCCAACTGATTTTACTCAAAACGGATTAATGTTTTTAAATATAAAATGGCAATTCCACATGTTGTAAATGTAAAGGAGGAATTTTAAGGCTTTCATTATGAGACTTTTTGGGAAAAATAAATATTATTTTGAAATATCTTTGGAAATTAATTTAAGTTATTCATTCGGAAAAATCTCATAATAAAATCATCAGATCTTGGCTCTGATGTTAAGGTATCCATAGTTTGAGACTCAACTATGGATACATATTTGAGTCTCAAACATAGTTAACATAGACAACTTTGTTTATTAGCATAGTTAACATAGACAACTTTTTTTATTAGCATAGTTAACATAGACAACTTTTTTTATTAGCATAGTTAACATAGACAACTATGTTTAGTAACATAGTTAACATAGTTGAGTCTCAAGACATAGTTAACTTACACAATTTAGTGTAAGTTAACATAAAATCTGCTGTGCAAGTCAACATAATATCTGCTATTTAACTCAACATAATATCTGCGAATAAACTTCACAATTCAATGATATGAATTCATACACATGTTTTATATAAGGTTTATTTTTAAAGTTTTGAATATATTTTGGAATTTAGTATGCGGAACAAGAATATATTGCCCGTAATATAAAAGGAAGGAAGGGAATTTTCGAACAAATACATATGTTCAGTTTGTCGTTTATGAAAATATTTCGAATCAATATTTCTTTGTGGCCTTAAAACCTCATGGGTCTAAAAATATGGCTTATGAAAATATTTTATTCTTTTTTGAAGGACAAAGGTCGATTCAAGTATTTGTGAAGATTTCAAGATACAATATTTGCACAAAAGAATCAAGTAAATTGTTTTCCTAGAATCTTTATAGAATATTAGTTAGACTTGTTTTATTCCCAAGGGATCAAGTGGCTAAACAGGAAGGAGCAAATTGTTTTCCTTCAATTTTCATGGAACATTAATTGTGCATGTAGCTTCTTCAACGTTTAAAATGGTTGCATATCGAACTGGGATATTTAAAATAATTCTGTTTCTTATTTTCCCACAAGATCCTAAATATGGAATTGTTATAATGGGGGAGAAACAACTTTGTTTTCATTAAGAGGAAATGATCATTTCATAAACTTGATACCTTATTCAAAAAGCAAGTTTTCAACAGGAACACAATTTATGATAATGAGGTGTGCTGTCCATTAAAATAGAGGCATCGAAAGTGGCTTCAATATACGGCAAATCGGAAAATTAGAGAGTATTTTTCTTTGATCATCAATCTTAATAAAGCAATTATTTCGGATGATATATAAGTCTGTGCATCCACATGAATTTCCTATTGTAATTTGTGATCTTTCGTGCAAGAAATTTGTATAATATTGTAATGAATGCCTATCATAAATCATATATCTAAATGAATCTGTAAAGTACTGGCTCCGTCGAGGCTGCGTGTGACACGCTGCTTATCATCCGTGTATTGACACGCGCGAGGCTTCTTAAAAGCTATTCACTCATTTTTCTTCTGTAGTTAAAATCAATTGTTTAAATTTTTAAGTTTAAAAGTAAATAAAATCATTTTTCTAACATGTCGCAATAATTGGAGTCAACCACAACTCCAATTACGATAATATTTTATTCGACTTTCTTTATATTATATGTGAAGATTCGACGATTCACTGACTTATTCGTCTCTGAAGAGAATATAACTCCATTCTTTTCTTCTTTAACTTCATTGTTCATCCACTGATATTTTCCTTGATTTGTACTTTACTGCAAATAAAATAACTAAAAAATATCTACTAGAATTAAAAAGTAGGGCGATGAAGATATTTTAAATACACGTCCCTTCCTCTATACCAGGAAAGGTCCCTTTGAGGCGAAGTGGCTGTTTTGTTCTCTCCAATGAGCAGATAATTATTATTGAATTTTTGTTTTTGAACATAAATGATCATGAATAGAATATAATATAAACATCTTCAATAGTCCGCAATTGTTTGAACATCAACAATTACACATTAGGAGCCATCAAAGAAATTTATATCTTGTTTTAAGAATATATTCCATTCCGGTTAATTAAATATTCGGCAAGTTATTGATTCTGATGAATCCTAATTTCGGACATTCTTGAAATAATTTTCAAAAAGTTTCCTATTGTCTTTGGAATATATTCTTTTTAAGTTGAAGAACTGTTTGACACGTTATTGATTCTGATAAATAGTAGCTTGAGACATTGCTCAAAAGGATACAGAAAAAAAATATCCAGGCAAAACTGATTTTGACCAAGCCAACAGAATAATTTATCAATTTATTTTTGACTTAAGAGAAAGCAATTTAATTGACGAATGCATTTCTGAAATCAAAATATCATTTATAATTTGGCGCATTTCATTATTTTTGCATAAAAAATCTTCCTCTTACAATACATTTGAAGCTCTTAATTCAAATTGAATAAAAAGTTTTATTATATTTGTATGTTGGATGAGAATAAAGTTTTGAAAAAGGAGTGATTCTTTAATTTCTTTAAGCAGTATACTTAAGGAAAAATACAATAGAAAACATGGCACACAATAAGGATTAACGGTACATAAAAATATTTCATTTCTTAAAATTATTTCAAAAGTAAATTGTATTAGTCTTTACAAGAAATATTGCTTTTACTATAATTAATTAATATACTGTCACAATGGATGAGAATAAAGGTGTGATTCTTTAATTTCTTTAAGCAGTATACTTAAGGAAAAACAGAATAGAAAACATAGCACACAGTAATGATTAACGGTACATAAAAAATTTTCATTTCTTAAAATTATTTCAAAAGTAAATTGTATTAGTCTTTACAAGAAATATTGCTTTTACTATAATTAATTAATATACTGTTACATTTTTATATTATTACTTAGTTTTTTTTGTAACTAAAATCAATTTCTTTAAGGGAATAATTTTTATATTTTTGTCCGGATGTCTAGACAAGTCCATTAAGAGTTTGAATGGAATCATTTTTTTGGTAGATTTTCCATCAGCGATACTCTATGATATCATGGAAATATTTATTTTCACAATTTTAAAATGATGGGATGGTTTATACCTAAAGAATATAAAAGAAAAGATTAAAAAAATGTGAAATTTTTGTGTTAAAAATTTAATACTGCTTTCAATATTCAAATTCATACTTTTTCGGATTCAAATTCATTTCTTTTGAAAAATAAGGATTATTATAAAGTGAGCAAAGAATTTTAAATTAAAAAAATTAATTGAAAGCACTGGTATGAAAGTCTTATTTTTTAAAAAAAATTATTTTGAGGCTTTTTGTTTCATTAATAGATACTTAAAATTGATTTATTCATAGAAAAATAATAAATGTGGCTCTATATTTCTGTACTGTAATATGAGCTTCAATATTTTTCTTGAAATAGATATAAAAGTATTAAAGTATTGAAGACCTTTTGCAAAATATGATGTTGAACCTATACATCTAATTTAGAACTTCTATGTAAGCTCTGTCTGACGTTGGCCAATTTCTATGAATATCTGCTTGTTAACTGCAATCGTATTGTTAATCATATTGTTAAGAAATATTAATAAAGAAAGATTTGGGAATCTTATAATATCTTCGGATTTTTAAATACTAACATTGAATTTTGCCATTTCTCCATTGAAGTCCTTTTTTTTTAAAGTTCTATATTAATTGACTATTTCTTATTCTCTTATCTAAGAACAACAGGTCTCTTCTGATACCAGAGAGGATATTTTCATATAATTGATTACGCATATCAAGAATTTATGGGTTATTTTACTGTGATTACATCTGTAGAAACTGCGTTGATCTTCCCACCTTAAAAAATAATAATGATTACCTTTTATAAATTAATAAAATAGAGAATTATGAAGATTAATTAAAATTAACTTATATAAATAATGTAATATTTCAGAAAAATAAAATCTAAAAGACCATGCGTATGATCACTTGAAAGTTACGGATTTTATTTCGTATTATAGTTTCGATGTCTGCCTACTAAATTATTGTCATCGAAACTAAAAGACAAAAAAAAATAAGAAACAAACAAATGGATATTATTTTATGCACAATGAATCTTTATGTAATATGTATTAGCATACATTTACATTTCTAAGTAAATATTATGAAACTTTTAAGTCTGAAATATTATGGAAGTTTGATGTCTGAAATATTATGAAATTTTCCTCTGTCTCCTCTGTTCCTTATAAGTAATTTTCTTAGCTATTGGCCGTCTGAATTTTCTGACTTCTCTTCTTCCTTCTTTTCCTATATGAATTCGATTATCTTGTGTTCATGACGAGAAAAGGGACGAGTAATAGAATAATCCGCATTTAAAGAAAGTCTACACCTATTCTTATATATACATTTCATATATTTGCATTTTATTTGCTTAAGTTTCAAATTTTAAATTAAATTTTCCAAACTGTAAGTACATGCCTGTTAATTTAACGCCAGTTATGAGATTTCATATTCTTTATATTAACAAAAAAATTCAAATACAAATTTAATCGAAATAAAGGCATTATAATTGCATTATTGAACATTTTGATTAATTCCTTAATTTTAATGATACGAAAAATTTCGAAAGAAATATATAAATTTTTTTCTTAGTATTCACTATTTCATCACAACTCAAAATTTCGTTTTTCGACCACGAACAGTCTTTCTGCAGCCTCAAAACTAAATACTAATCTAATTGCTCAATCCTTAAATTTTGCTATTACATTGTTAAAAAGGCGATTAAATATTTTATTCGGAAATTAGATTAATTACATTAATCCTTGATAAAATGATACTGAACTCAAGAGATTAGAATTAGAATCGCTGGGAAATGATTCCTCAATGCTGTTAGAATATGATTCAGAGATGCTACTTGCTTTATGATTCAGGGATGTATTATGATTCAGCGATGTTTTATGATTCAGAGAAGCTTTATGATTCAGAAATGTTTTATGATTCAGAGATGCTTTATGATTCATAGATGCAACATGTAAATAATAATAATAAATACTACATCTCATTTGATGGTATTAATTAAGATTGTTATACATTTATTTTACATATACTAAACAGATTACTTTTCATTCATCCATTTGTAGAAAAATAAAAATGGAATAATTTTAAAGTGTGTAGATTTTTATTTACACTACCACTACATTATGTCTAGCAGGTCCCTAGAGCATCTTTAAAAAAACCTTTAATAGTATAAAAATAAGATAAATGCTTAAAACTATATGATATAAAATTTAGAAAGTTGGCATATTTTACTGTACACGAATTCTTAAGATTTGTACAGCACATTTGATACGTAATTAGTTTTTCATGTCAACTCTTTTTATTTCTAGATTACCACTTGGCGCGTGATAAAAATGAATATTGAGATTTCGGTTGGGACCTTGCATAGAAACTATTAAGTTTAGAATCGAAATCCGGATACACATAATTATACAAGAATAAAATAATTTCACACATTATTTCAATATGTTTTCTAAAATAACACGACATGTGGAATGAAAAATTAAATTTCAAAACCCAAATGAGAAGGAAGAAAAAAAAAATTCAAATTCAATTATGAATCGGTGATAGTTCGCAGAGTTTTAATTTTCTTTCTATCTTCAATA
>JAPMOR010122765.1:142855-183191 GCA_026543865.1 Argiope aurantia
AGAGAGAGAGAGAGAGAGAGAGAGAGAGAAGTTATATCCATAACAGCCCTTAAACCATTTTGTCATAACACAATTAAGAAAATTCTTGTTTCACACATTATTTCAATTAATAAGATGAATGAAGTACCGTCATTTTTCAAGTAAAACAAAACATTCCATTCTTTTTTTTTCTAATCAATTGTAATTACTGAATCATAACCAAACGAAATATTTGGTTCATCCACCGCAATAATATATATATATATATATATATATATATATATATATCAATTTTATAAAAAATATTATTTTATATTTCTCTAAAATTATATAAAATATTAATTTTATATTTCTCTTTTGCTTTTATAGAAAACAATATGCATCGACAAAACATTTAATGTAAGTGGAACTTATTTGAAGAGTTCATTGTTTATATCGATGCATTTTACACTCATGAAAAGTTCATTATTCAGAATTCAATAATGGCATAAATTTAATTGTAACCGCATTATTATAATTTATTAAATCTTGAGAAATTAATGTAGCGAATATTAATGCAAATTTCCTGATTTACATACATTAAAATACCTTTTCCTGTTGTCAGAAAACTTTCAATAAGGATTTTATTTCACATTCTAGCATTTCATTTCTGTGTTGCTAACTTCTCAAAATCAAGTGATTAAACAAACAAACAAAAAAAAGAATATGTTGTAGATATTATTTTGCTATGGCAAGGAAAAATAGGAATCCTTGACCCGTCAGCAATAAGCGAGAAATCTTTTCATTTCGTGAGATAATAATGATGGTGATAAATCACTGTCGAGATTTTCAGAAAAGTATTTGCGTAAGCTTATGAAAAATCGTTTCTTGTAAGAAGATTGTGGATATATGGCTTAGATTTGATGAAAACTTAACACAATATGGGGGTGGGACAATGAAGCTACATGGGTTCTTTCAAATGTTAACTTTATCAATGCAACAAAAGTTAGATTCATATATATAGAATCTTAGGCTTTGTAAATGTGAGAAAACAATAAAGCAAATATGCCTTTCATATATTTCATTTTAAAGCATTTTTTTTATTACATATAGGGTGAAATATATTTAGAAATTTTAATAAAATTATTTTGGGAAACAATAACATATATTAAGGTCAAAAATATATTAAATAAAATTTAATTGACCTACCAATAATGTGAGTTTTAAAACTCTAACAATGGCTAATTTTTGTTGAAAATAATTACAACGACGAATTTGCCAGAATTTTATAGAAAAACTTCTAATATTAAAAGAATATTTCAAAATCTGAAATACTATTAATAATTCAATTACAAAAGAAGTATAATTTATTTCTGCGACTATAAATTTATAGTCTAAAAAAAGAGTGTCTAAAAAAACCAAAAAATCATTTATTGCCTTAACTACTGCAATTAGATATATAATAATGCAAAATATCATCAAATTACGTATCCAACTGCAATATTATAATTTCTGTTATGTAGATAAAGATACTAAGAAGTTACAAAAATTAAATTCTTACACGGCCTTCGTATCGAAAAATTACCGTAAAGTTAAAAACTTTCCTTACACCCATATCTAAGACCATTATTAACTTCATTTTACTATCTGTAATACTTTCTGAGAAATTTTAGACAATTTTATTGACATATAATTTAATTTTAGACACACATATATACACATATATGAAAGAATTCATACACACTCCCAAGCTGCCACGCATTCGTCGTCGTAGGAATCTTGGATCAATTTCATTTCTTCCATTGCATTCTCAACTTCAAACAAACAATTGTGGAACAGAGTTAAAACTGCAACTGGAATTTACAGGTATTTTTCTTTTCTTATTTTAAATGTAGGAAATATGAAATATACGATTCCATTATATATAGCTGATGCTCTCGGACGCGCATTTGCTAAAGTATCGGCAGCTAATATAGTAATGATTTTCTGACGGTTAAGAATCGCGCATAACAAACACATCTGAGTTTTACTACCCGTAAGAATCTCAGTTATAATTGCGAGTTCAGAATGTTTGAATTCAAAATTGCATTATCTCAAAAGAATGATACCAATCCCAATCCAGAGAGAATGGCATATATGCTTCGCCATTTGAATTCTCCTTCTCCTTCCAGTCTATTGTTGCTATTTAACAGAATTTTTCCTAAGCATTAGTATTTTTTATAATATCATGAAGTTATTGTGATTCCAATAATTCAATATAGTAAAGATCAGTCCAACTCTTTGAATTATAGTCCTGCCGCTTTGATGAGTTATTTGTGCAGAAGTTTTGAAAAGCATGTTAAAATCTTGGCGACTTTTTTTTTGAATTAGAGAAACATGGACGCAATCACTTATTGCAGAGTAAATTTCGTAGAGCCCTGTTAGACAACAACATCCTTCTAGAAACTCACATTAGCAAATTTAAACTCACATTTTCGTAATAAATCCTGACCTCAAGAGAGATTGGTCTTTGCATTACTTTTCTCTAAGATTAATTTCGATATTTGTCGTAGTAACAGCAGGAAACCTGTAAATTATATTGAAAAACAATGACTATGAACCAAGATGATTCAAATGCATCGCTGCAAATTCTCAGTCTTTTACGAGGAGCGAAACATGATTTTAATTTTTGCTGCATCTCATCGTCAGGTATGGCAAAAAATATTTTAAACTAATCTCATTTTCTTCAAATGATTCAGTAAAAAAAAAAAAAAAATCAGATCAATTCTAAGAATATATAGCACAATGCGAAGTAAAATCATCTAGCAATATCACAAATCCCTAATAAATTGATCTTGAAATATAGATTTTTATACGAAATTTATAGGAAGCATATATTGTTTGGTTCTTAAATAACTTTTGAAGGGTTTTAATACTTTCACAAATATTCAATTTTTATAATAGAAACGTTTTTCCATTCCTGAAGATACTCGGGATTATATATGATTTACGTAAAGCAGAAGCCAAACAAAATTTAAACAGCCAGAGTTCCCACCCATAGTAAAAAAAAAAAAAAAAAAAAAAAAAATGTATATTCAAAATCGAAATTAGAAATGCGACTGTTTCCTTTATAGTTTTTAAATAAATGTGTACATGCAGGCATATTTTATAAGACCAAGAAATAAATTTCAGGAAAATTTTAATCTGATGTATTCGGTTTTTCCAATCTTTCAGCCAAAGAAATATTATTCTGAAATTCATCAGAAGTCTGAAGAAGGTCTCCCTTCTTTATCCTTACTTTTTCCATACCAGGAAATGTATGAAAATATATAATTTTATTTGCTTCATTTACTAAGTCAATTACAAAAGCAAATTGCCTCTGTGGTCTGTGAAATTTGCCGCATGAAATATTTATTTGGGTGAATTTAAGTATTTTACAGTGTTTAAACTTAATTAAAAATATGTTTGCAAAAAGTGTTTCATTGTAAAAGAATTTCTATTCTAACAGAATTCGAGTTTAGAGGTTCTTAAGAAACGGTGATATCGAATATGAATTTGTTGCTTTCAGATAATTTTAATGTAAATGGAATATTTACTTCCAATTTTATACATTTTAAAATTTATGTAAGATAAAAAAATCGGATATTTTTAATTTTATATAAGAATTAATTCTATTAATTTAAGATATGCAAAACGCAGAGCACCAATTTTATATATGATTGATATGCCGTGATTGAAGGAACAACAAAGCATATTTATTTCAGTAAATAGTTTAATTATATATAAAACTTTCTGATTGGTACATTTAAAAGGGTTTCGGAAAGAAAAAAAAAGAAAGACTGAGATGAAAAAAACTTATTAATCATGTTCATAAAAAAATGTAAAATAAAAGAATTAGAAAAATTATCTACTTACAAAAAAGTTAATAATTAATATTTAAATTAATTTTGCTGATACTTAAGAAACTGTAATTTTAACAGTGATTTCTAAAATGAGATAAATAATTATAAAAATTACAAAAAAGTTGTCATTTTTATTTAAATTTAAAAGATACAGAAAGCTCGATACAAACAGAATGTTATGGGATAAATTCATCAGATTAGTTAATTTTTATTTTCTTAAAACTGCAGAAAGGTTACGAATTATCAACCTTATATTCTTCAAAAAACATACATTTTTTTTGCCAATTTTGCCATTGATTAAATTGATTATTGTTACTCTCTGCATCTCAATTGATTATTATTTCCAACTTTTATGCAAGAATTTACGAGCATTTTTTCGATAATTTATAAACACCTATTAAGATTTTTTTCTTTAGTCTTAGTTATTTATTTTTATTTCATATGTAATTTTCGTTCTATTGAATATTTAAGATTAAAGTAATTTCGTGTGCACACAGTAAGAACTAAGTTCTATAAAAACATGCAGAGAGTGATTTCATGTTTTCTTTATCCTTCTGTATATGCTGTATTTATATGTCCCATATTAGACGCTGAGATATCACAGATCACATACTCTTTATTCTTCTTATTCCTTAGTTTTTATGAATCATTAAAATATATTTTGTTGCCGCTATTTTGTAAAGAAATTTCACACATTATTTTGTTAAATATTCTTATCTCGAAGATTTTTAGAAGATGCTAGGAAATCGATATTATTAATTGTCAATATGATTTGAGACTATAATGTCCGATTTTTGTAAATTCATTTTCCACATTAAATCTAATTCGAATTAAATAATTACAGTCGTGTAATTTAAATAATTAATCGTGTAATTTTAATAATATTTTGAAAATAAAAAAGTATTGTGAAGATGAAAAAGAGTCTAAATAATGACTAAAAGTTTAAATAATAATCCATTTCAATCCCAGAAATAAAATACCACTAATGCCCATTTATCTTGCTATATATATAATATTAATTTACTATTTCAAATTTTTAAATTCCTTTAAAATCTTCTTCATTGAACAATTGTCGTATAAGTATACTATTCTGAAATAATCAAAGAAAATTTTTAAAGATCTGGCAATGCATTACAATTGGATTCCAAATGAATAAATTAGCCAACAAAACAAGAAGTTAGAATGTTTGCTTAAAGCATGTAGACTAAAGCTCATATTTTTCTTCATTCAGATTTGAGTTCGGAGCACTTTTTTTTTGCTATTTTTCCTATTTTCAATAAGGGAGAATATATTTGAATACGTAAATGGATACAATTTTAACTCTTTTATTGATATTTGTTTATTACTTCTTTAAAAAAAGTCTGGAGAGAAATTTTGTATGGTTTTAATATCTTTATAAACATATTGGCTCTTAGTGTGATCGCACTTTGACAGAGAATGCATTTTTATTTAAAGCACATAAAACAAGAGCTTTATAAAATATCAGACATCAAAGATATTGTATTAAAATCGTACGATCAGGCACCAAATAAATTTTTCTAAAGAATAGTAACAAATACCGGTAAAGAATACAAAAATTTGTACTAAGTTCATTCATTAATTAAATGTGCGGAATACAATAATGAAAAATAAGACTTATGCAAAATGTTTTAAAAAGTAAATAAATTTACAATTTTACTTTGATTTTAAGTTATTGGACGATTGAATTAATATTCACTTGCAATTAATTGAATAAGAGACTAAAATTGCGCCATTAATAATTTTAGGAAGTCTGACAGAAAATTTAATTTCCTTCCGAAATGCGACGTGCATCGATTCTTAATTTAAATCTCAGCCTCGGCTTTCTATTAAGGAAATAAATTATGCAACGAAACCAATTCATAGAGCTTTATGAAAATTGTATATATTGAATCAATAATTGCTTGAAGAGTCCATAAGCTTACTTTATATTTGAAATTCACCAACTGGATTTGCAATTCGATTTTTAATGAAAAACCAAGACAACTTTTGAACTGATAAAGAATTTCATGAAAAAATATTAACTTGGTTCCTTGTTTAAATCACGCATTTTATTATTCAATTTGAAATTATCCTGTTTTTGTCAGTCAGGTATTAAACATTCTATCAGAAACATTAATGTAGATTTTTTAACGAGCATTTTTTTAATACAGCTTTATTCTATGAGTTCTTTGAGAGAATGTTCTGTTCTTAAAAGAATTACTTGTCCGTAGGTATATAAACAAGAGTAGAATACATTATATTATTCTATATTATTACATTATATTATTATATTATTTGGAAATTTTAATCTCTTAAATAGAATGAAATATCTGACTTTGCTATTTTCAAACGATCCATCGTTCCCATTTTCTAATATTTTGAATTTCATGAAACAAGAGGAGTTAATTAGTAATAATTAATTTTCAATTAAAAGAAAAAAATATTATCCCTTAACCAATTATTAATCCTTTACTGGGGATGTGCGGTCTGTCAGACCGCTGACGATGGACTTTCGGACACCCCTATTCTATTTTCAGCTGAATCGAATGGATTGACCCTGTAGCTTCCTGTTCCTTGACCTTCAATAGACGTGCACTTTTTCAACCGGTTTAAGTGGATGCTATTTTAAATAATTCAGCTATTTATTTTTTCGACGTCTGTAAGACCGTACCTCACTTTTAATGTTTCAGTATTAAACAAAGCTTAACAGATGGCTCTAAAACTTGATCCTAGAAATATCATAAAACCTACTGACCCTAGTTATGAAGTATAACTCTAGAAACTTTTAAATGAAGCAGAAAGTCTTTTTAGTGATAAGGATAATTGTACAGAAGATTTTTTCGATGAAAGTTCGCATTTGGCTGATTCTGATATGTATGCTCAAATATAATCAATTTTTCTAGTGATAATGTATTTTGAGATATTTCTAAAATATATTATAATATACGAAATGAAATATCTACAGAATTTATAGGTTAATTATTTATACTAGTACTTAACTTGTATGTTTAAATGCATTAGAAAATCGATGATTCTGATTAAAAAAAGGGTCACTTTTACCCGTTGTTATTTTATCTTTATTTTTCTATAATTATTGAATTTTTCATTATATTTTTTTCTATATACATTTCTATACTGAAAAAATAAATATGATTTAAAAATATTAATTTATATGTCTTTTCAAGAATATTATTTGTTGAAACCCGTAATTTGAGAAGAAAATATATGCTGAAACGCAATTACTATTTTCAATGATAATATATTTTGAAAAATTTCTAAAACATATTTATACATCAAGAAAAATATCTGCAGAATATGTACTAATACTTTCATTAGAAAATTAAATTCGAGTGTAAAGAAAATGCGGTCTCGTAGACCGATCTACCCAATTAAGTCCTATATTTCACCCTCCCCCCAGTTAAGGGTTAAATGAAATACAACTTCCAAATTTTGACACGCCTAATGAATGTTTAATAAATGTTGCATTTATGTTAAATTTCCAGCAAACAAAATAGAAAATGATTCTTCAATTTCAAGTACCCTCAGGGGCTCACCTTCTTTTGGTGAGTACGGGTGTCCCAATACCGAGGTACCCATGGATCTTAAATCCCTTCATGTTTATTCTCCCCTAAGCCTGCTTCTGTCTGCTATATCTCTTCCTTCCCTCGACGGCAAGCGAGGGAGCTCTCCATGAGAAGCTGTCGCCGCTCTGTTTGCTTCCTGCTTCTCATGGACAGCTAATACCCCACGTGTTGACCGTGCGTAGCAACCCATTTGACAGACGGGTGGTGTGCTGTGGTCCCCTGTGCATCAATAGGCTGGTAGCTAGTCACCTTAGTGGCTAGTCTGCTTGGGATCAAGCGAAGGGGTTACTCCTTGGGCCTGGAGTTAAGGGTGGTCACTGTCCCCTGGGGTAACCCTTAGCGTATAGGTTCCGGGTAGCACTAAGGTGAGCGCCGATCCTGGAAATGGCCAGAGCCGGTGACTGCCTTTCCTTGTTGGGCTCTGTGGTGGGCGGTGCCGTCAGGCCTGAATTTCTCTCAATATCACATGGGCTCTTCCAAAAAATCTCCCTTCAGTGGTCGTCCTAAGAATCTAAAATTTGTTAACTTTCAATCGACCAACTTTCATCGTTTCGACTCCTTTTTTATAATGAAACGTGTGTACGAAAATAATGAAACATTTAATAATATCTCTCCTTTTCTAGTACAAAAAGCTATAGCAGCAACAGTCTGAGACGTGTCTTCCATTCGAAAAATGCGTTCAGGTGATTTGTTAGTGGAAGTCAATTCTAAAAAGCAAGCTCAGCAAATCATTAAAATAAAAGCTTTGGCTGCATTTCCTGTGACAATCGCACCTCATAAATTCCTTAAACTATACTAAGGGAGTTATTACTTGCGGGGAACTGTTCAATGTCTCTCTTGAGGAAATAACAAAAACGCTTAAACCTCAAGGAGTAACGCAGATGCGTCAAATCAATATTAGACGGGATGGTCCAATTCAACCAACGAAACATTACATTCTAACCTTCCATAGTACTAAATTACCAGAATTCATATATGCAGGATACATAAAATTACCGGTTAGGCAGTGCATATCAAATCCGTTGAGATGCTTTCAATGCCAGCGTTTCGGGCATTCCAAAGTTAATTGCCGCGGAACCCTAACTTGCGCCCGCTGTGCAGGAAAAGACCATGAAAGCCAACAATGCAAAGCAGAAGAAAAATGCGTGAACTGTGGTGAAAATCATACATCTTATTCTCGAACCTGTGAACGCTGGCAACTGGAAAAACAAATTACAACAATTAAAATAAAAGAGAATATATCATATCCCGAAGCGAGACGGAAAATTGTAGCATTAACACCCAAATATGCTTTAAGTTATGCATCCGCTGTTCAAAACTCCTATTGTGAAAACTATTCTTGCACAAACTGTACTAAAAAAGGCATCAAAACAAAAACACAGGCAAAATTGTCTGATTCTGGCACTGAAACTTCCCTGAATAGTACTCCTGATAATAGTAAACCAAATGTCACATTTAAACCAAAGCAGAAATCAAATAAATCCCTCAAGTTAAAGCTCTCCAAACGTGGACTGGCTACTAAAGATCTTGCCAGTAAACTTAAAAAAACAACTTTAAGCAGTTCTGTTGCTCTGGGACTTGCGAATAAAGGGGTTTCTCATAATGTCTATTTTTAGTGGCGCATCAAAAAGTCCCAAAATCATCTCGCTCCATCCATCTGAGGAGGAGGATGAATTTGAAATGAGGCGCGATGTCACGCAGACTCCGAACACTGTTCCCACACCTTCCCTTGCAAAAAGACTTTCTTAATGGGTACCTTCCTCTCTTGGAATTGTCGGTCCAAACTTCATGTCATCAAGACCATTATTAACAACTTTCATCCTGTTTGCATTAGTGTTCAAGAAACCTTTTTGACACAAAACATTCCTATAAAACTGCGCGGTTATACCTGTATCCGGAAAGATGTAGACACAGGATCTCACAATTCTGGAGGTGTCTGTATCTCCAAGTCAAATCTCACAACTAAATTTGCATGCTTCTCTACAGGCTGTGGCTGTGCAAGTTCACGCACGAACATTAGTCACAGTCTGCTGCATTTACTTACCGCCTCATGATGTCATCTGCCAGCAAGATCTTGACAATCAAGTGGACCAGCTCCCTTCGCCTTTTATTACACTTGGTGATTTCAATGGTCATAATATTTTGTGGGGTTCGAATAGTACAAACTCTCGTTGAAGACAGATTGAGCAGTTTATTGCCAATAACTGTCTCAGTTTACTGAACAACGAAGAGAAAACATACTTTCACGAACCCACACTTAGCTTCCATACTATTGATCTGGTAATATGTTCTCCTGAACTTCTACCATTGATGACCTTTGCAGTGAGCAGATATCTTTATAACAGTGATCATTTCACTATTATTGTCTCCCATGCTGATAGAGGTGGTGTGACTCATTGTCCTCCGCGTTTCCTATTCCAGCGGGCAGACTGGGGTGCTTTCATGCAATTGGCAAATGTCACAGAGACTATGGTCAATACTTGCGACATCACGGAAGCAGTGCAACCTGTCGTTGATAACATAATAAGTGCTACAAATGCCACCATCCGAAGACTTCCCTACGTGTAAGAAAATTTCGTAGACCGTGGTGGAACGAAGCCTGTCATGACAGTCATAAGAACCAAAAATGTCTTTGGAATATTTTTAGAAGGTACCCGACAACAGAAAATATAGTTGCTTTTAAGCGTACCAGAGCCCTTGCTCGTCGCATACGTCTAAGTATTCAGAGGGAATTTTGGATTAAATTCGTGTCATCCACTACTTCCAGTTAACATTTGTGGAAGAAAGTAAAGGCTGCTAATGGGATATACGGTGAAACCCACATTCTTGTTTTAAATACAGGAAATATGGCGCATTCCGCCCCGTTAGATATTGCCAATATTCTCGGTCAAGCATTCGCACAAGTATCCGCAATAGATTCTTACAGCCCTGAATTTCTGGCAATTATGAATCGCTCGAAACGGTTGCCTTTGAGCTTTAAAGCCCAAAATACCAGTCCATATAACTGTGATTTCAGGATGTCGGAACTGGAAACGGCTTTATCTAAAGCCCATGATACAAGAACTGGACCAGATGGAATAACATACAATATGCTGAGCCATTTGAACTCTACTTCCCTTTCGAATCTGTTATTATTTAACAGAATATGGATTGAACAGAAGTACAGACAATGGCGAGAAGCTATTGTGATCATAATATTAAAACCTGGCAAGGAAACATCTAACCCTCTGAACTACCGACCAATTGCGTTGACGAATTGCCTCTGCAAAACCTTTGAAAGAATGGCCAATGCACGTCTAATTCAAGAATTGGAGAAACAGGGATGTATTCCACCGTTGCAGAGTGGTTTCCGAAGAGATCTAATTATGATAACCTCGTATTACTGGAAACCGAAATTCGCAACATATTTGTTAGTAGGAAACACCTTGTCTCCATATTTTTTCACATTGAGAAGGCGTATGACCGGACATGGCGCTATGGAGTACTTTCTACACTTTATAATCTTGGTTTTAGGGGAAACCTTCCCGTATTTTTACAGAACTTTTTCGGACTTTTAGAGTTCGTGTAGGCAACTTTTATTCTGATTCTTTTATTCAAGCTGAGGGAGTTCCGCAAGGAAGTGTCCTCAGTGTCTCAATTTTTATTATTCGCATTAATCACGTTTTATCTGTTTTACCTTCATCTGTTCAGGGATCACTTTATGTTGATGATCTGCAAATCTCATGCCAAGGCAGCAATATGAATTTAATAGAGCGACAATTACAAAATGCCGTTAATAAAGTAATAGCTTGGCGCGATAAAAACGGACATACTATCTCTCCAGAGAAGAGCTGATGCGTTCATTTCTGCAGGAAACGAAATATCCATGTAGATCCTGTCATTAAAATACGAAATGCACCCATCGCTGTTGTGGATGAAATACGATCTCTGGGTGTAATTTTCTGGGTGTATTTTAAATCTGCGGAAGAAATGTGAGAAAGCACTAAATATTTTAAAGGTACTCTCTAAAACATCTTGGGGTGCCGATTGGACATCTATGCTCCATATTTACGAAGCAGTTATCCTCTCGCATGGATTATGGTGTATGCTTCCGTATGTATAGTGTATGCTTCCGCTCTTGCTTCTTTCCTTCGACGATTGGATACCATTCACCATTCTTTGTTAAGGATTTGTTCCGGAGCGTTTCGTACCTCTCCCATGGAGAGCCTCTATCCTATTTGCAACCAGCTCCCTCTTGATTTAAGGCGAAAAAAATTGTCTGCCTGTTATTATTTCCGCACAAAATTCTTTTCCAATCATCCCATCTCAAATATAAAGCTATCAGTTAATCTTCGCAGACTATATGGTGCTCGTTCCTCTCACGTTCTTCCATTTAGTGAGAGAATGAAAGTAATTTTGTATGACTCAGGCCTTTCAAATGTTACAATTAAGACTGTAGATTTATTATGTTTTCCCCCCCTGGGACATCCGAAAATTTTCTTACATGAATCCCTTTGCAGGCTTTGATAAATCTTCAAATGATCCAGCTATATTTAAACATTTGTTTTTGCATCATAGCTATCAATATTCTTCTTTTGTACCAATTTTTACAGATGGCTCAAAATCAGATGGACATGTCGGTTGTGGCATAATTCTTCCGTCTGGTACACTGAGCTATCATTTACATAATTGCTGTTCAGTATTCACTGCTGAGTTGATGGCAATTTTCTGTGCCCTTCAGAAAATTTCGCCTTTCCTTGAACGAAACTTTATTGTTTATACCGAGAGTATGAGTGCGTTAGAGACACTTTCGCACTACAGCAATCGGAAGCATCCGATTGCGATTAGAATCCTATTTACTTGGCGTCTCCTACAAAATGAAGGTTTTCATATCCTTTTTAGTTGGATCCCGAGTCACGTAGGCATCTCTGGGAATGAAGAAGCTGATTCCGTGGCAAAATCTGCAGACTCTTTTTTGTCCCATAAACTTCCATATTGCGACATTATGAGATTTTTCATTAAACATATTTATTCAACATGGCAATTAACATGGGATATGAAGACCGAGAATAAACTTCAATCCGTCAAGCCTACAGTTGGTTTACGGTTCGTTCACCCTATACGAGAGCTTGATGTGAAATTGACTCGCCTCCGTATCGGGCACACCCATTTCACTCATCGTCATCTCATCTTGGGTGAAAGGGTGCCAATTTGCCCCACTTGTCATATTTCTTTTAGTGTGAAACATATTTTAATTGAATGTCCTGATTTTAATGCTCATCGTCACAATTTTTTCAACTCGTCTTCTCTTATTTTGCAAGACCTGGTGGGTAAGAAATACCACCCAAATATTTTTAAATTTTTAAGAGCTATTCGTTTTATCAACTGCATTTGACACCTTTTTCATCTGTTTGTTTTTCTTTTCATGTAAAATACGTCTTCATTACATGATTATTTTGCATTTACGTTAATCAGTGTCTTAGTTTAAAATAGTTTTATAATATTTGTATCGACACTTTTTATGTGGTTTTAATTGCTTACACTAACTTTTAAAGTCGTGTTGGTTTAAATGTCTTCTGATTTCACTGTACGCTTGGCACAGTATAGCCAAAAAGGGCTCTTACGCCAATAAACCGCACAACAACAACAATTTAATTTGAAGTCAACTGAGCGAAAAAAATGATTGTAAAGTATAATAATAATAAAAGCGAGGAGACTAAGAAATATGTATTATTAAATGCATATAATTGTGGAACAATAGTTAAGAAAGATCCTATTAACGGTGATATTTGGTGGTTTATTTTGGGGATTAATCGCTGGAAGCAGTGCTCGGGCATCGTAACACCAATGTGTAGCTTGGATGCCATTTTTCCCATTTGACTAAAGCCCAAATTTGAAACATAATACAATTATAGTCACAAAATCGCATACTAAATTTTATATATTTGAATTATTGCACATTTCAATTATCGCATTTCCCTGCTCGGTCTAGAATCGAATACAAATCAAGGGAAGATTAAACTTTTGTCGTATATCTACACTTTGATAAGTCTCTACACTTATGGTCTGTTAGGTATCTACATTTCAGATATTAAATCTGTGTACAAAATTGTATCTATTTGGCTCTTTTCATTTTATAACTATCGTGTTAATTTATATTCGGACAGCCAAACAAAGAGGCTATCGCTGATTGCATTTCATTCAAAATTTGAATGAAATCTGCAAAACTGGAGTAGAGATACTGTTCCAAATTTTATCTGTTTAGCTTAAAACATTTTCAGTTCTCGCCTTCATTGAAAGACAAACAGACGTAATTCGAAAATTGCCTTTTGGATTCACGGAGGTTTGAAGCTTGGAGAATTGTTAAAATTTCGACTTTAAATTTTGTGACGCTATTTTTGACGTTCATTTTGTAAATTTTGTAGATTAGAAAATAAGAATTAATTATAATAGAATTAAGTGAAACTAAGGATTATTTTTACATTCGAAACTCGTTTCTTTGGTTTGATTACAACAACTCTGAAATCATAATCCAATATAATTATTTTTGGTATTATTTGTGAAAATGAAGACTACTCAATCATTCTTTTTTCCTAACGAATTTCCCAATATTTTATTTTTAGAAAATGATGGCTGTCAGTTATATTAAGATCTCAACAATTCTTTAAAACTATTTTATCTTCACACTCTATTTCAAAATATATTATTTGCGTAAGTTTACATATTTATATTAATTTTTTTAATAATGTGGATTTAGAATTTATAAACTTATTTAAAATATAAAAATTAAAAGGGACTTCTTTTTAAATTTCAAATTACAATTTATAAATGATGAAAGAAAACATAAATTATATCCATTACATTTTCAGATTGTAAATTAATATACTTTAAGCTAAAGTTGATAAAGCATTTTTTGAGTTATTTTTAGATATCCAAGACTAGAAATAAGAATAATCCTGATTTTTAATGAATTGAAAATTTAGATAAATAAATAGGATTAATCATGAAAAAAATATTTTGCTTGGTACACCAATTTAAACTTTATGTCCGTAGTCTGCATTTGAGGATAAGAATATCTTTCATCGTTTTAAATAAATGAAATTCTTTCAAACGAATCCAAATCTTCAATTCAATTCAATTCTTTCAATGAATTGAATGATGAAGAAAAAATTTGTCGAAAGGTAAAAATGGATAGAAGATTTTGCACAATCTATATGAATTTTGGTGATTATTTGCGATTGGAAAAAATCACAAAAAAGTCCTATGCTTTAAATTTGAAATGATTACGATTACTCCTTCTACTTGTGACCTTCTAATTAGGATTTCAAAAGAAATATTTCAAAGTGGCATATTCCTAATTTCGCTATTCTATATGTGCCGCTAAATATGTAGCGCTTCTGACACTAGTACACACACGCGCGTGTTCGCTCACGCTAAGTAACTTTGTTCATACATACAATTCATACAAACTGTACTTATTATGTATTTCTTAATTAAAAATTAAGGTATTTTGCAGCACATTTCAAAAATATTATTAATAATGCAATATCTCTAACTAAGAACATTTCTCAACAATTACGATTAAAGAAGGATTTGATTTAACTTTTTATATCATGAGAAGTAACAATGTTCAAAGTATGATTCTTCTTTGTGGAATAATATATCTTTTATAATAATTTATATTTGTAAAATTTATTTTACATGTTTCTTCTTTTTAGCTAATTTTCATATATGAAGAGAATTTGTACAAAACAAATAAAAACTTTTAAATATATATCGCTAGTATTAAGCTTGTGCATGACTATCAAAAATTGATATATTTTATATCCTTTTACTTAGAAAACACGAAAATTTCTAAGAATATATTCATAATGGAAGACTTGTAGTTGTTGTGCGCCGAAGCTACTAGAAAAGTGTGGAAACTTATTACTGAATGTCCATTTTTTCGGCTATTAATGAAAACATTTCTGAGAAAGCATATTTTTATAGATAGTCTCTTATTTCCAGCGTTGCAGATATTATTCTTAGCTAATTCTCATATATCAAGAGAATACACACTTTTCTGGGCAATAAAGTAAAAAGATGTTCTAAGCATTCATAGTTTTATCATTCCTTTGGGAACTATTTGAACATGCTCATTTAAAGTTGCAGTCCAAGTAGAAAGCGAAACGCTAAAGGTTTAGTCTAGGAACATGTTTCTGCACGGTCCACTGATTTAACTTACTGCCTCTTTCGTAGTGTTTTAGAAGAAAGTTTAATGTTACTACAAAAAAGTGCTGTCTTACTCTAATCTGTTGGAGAATTTATTGAAAGTTGAAGAAAGAATAGCGAAAGCCATTAACGTTTCATCTTCGCTAAACTTTTCGCCTTTAGATTGTCTCTAGTTTAGATCAAACATAATTTTTCTGTTTTTTTTAGAGAAAAACAAAACTGCTTATCTTTAAAGTAATAGTCAGTTTTTTAGTGACGTATCTTACGAATTTTAGTTTCTTGCCTAATTGACGGAAACAATTTGAAATTCTCATTTCAAAATAATATAAATCTTTATTTATTTTAAATAGCGTTACAAAGATATAAAGAAAAATGAAATTTTCGGTCATTTAGATACATGAGAATATACTTTTAGTTTTCTATTTTTTTTTGGTGGGGGGGGGAGTTATCTGTTCTTATGTTAGTTTATAAAATTTTGTAATAATCCTTAAATACATTTCCAAAATTATTAAAATATGCAATAATATTTTTTAAAAACTAGTCATGACTGAAGTTGTATTCCGTACCTCTACAAAAATTATTTCTCATCTTTTTTTCTACAAAATAATGAAATAGTATTGTTCAATATTTTTGTTTTAAATAATAATTAATTTAGATATTGTCCTTTTACGTGTCATTACAACCATAAAACTCGTCTATTAGTTTTTTTACTTAATATCTAAGCATTGATATAGGTCAATATTACGATTTTTCTTATTTTACTAGGCTCAGGAAGGATTATGGATTGAAATCTCTTAATGGCGCAGTGTTAGGATGCATGAATGAACATAGTTTGTATTGCAATTCCCGTTTTAAGAGTTCTTAATTTCTTAATTCGTCAAGGCAATTGAGACTGAAATTATTTTTTATTTTTAAACGTTATAGTAAGTTAACCAATTTTTAAATTCAATTTTTATTATTCATTAAGTAGTTTAGATTTCAGAAATTTTTATCTTTTAATAAATCATTTGCCTGTCCAAAAAAAGATAAAAATAACTTTTTTGTATAAATTTTGTGCATTGTATTTATTATATAGAAAAAGAATACCCAAGTTAAGTTAAATTTTTTGCTGTTTACATTGCGTGAAACTCTCAGGGAAATTAATTATGCGAAAATTAATCAATCATTTTCCAAAAATTTAGAAATAAAATATACCTCAATTAAATTATGAATATAAATTTTTCAACTTGTCCGTTGCGATGGAAATTTCATTCTTTCATTTTATACATTTAATTAAATATTGAATAATATTTTTGCAAATTACTATTCTTGGTTTTTAATTTCAAGTGGTAAAATAGCTCAAATTTTTTCTATAAAAATAAATATTTTGAGATGACAAGAAATATTCTTTTGTCTTCATTTACTCAAAAAAAATTATAATAACCTTGCCTTTATATTGTGGTAAATGCAATAAAAATATAAATAAAGTAATTATATAAATTTATTTTTATGAATTTGAACAAATATTTTAACAATAAATTCAGTGAATAAAATAGTAATTAATTTATGTTGTATACTGGATTTTAAAGAAATTTGTAATGGACAAGATAGATTTAATTACATAATTGATTAATTACTTTACCTTAGGAAATATGAGTAGTAGTCTGATAACTTTTTGGATCACTATACTTTGACTGAATATATTGAAATCCTTATGCACTCTCATACTCAAATAAACTAAGACTAAATTAAGGCAATTATGCTTAGCTAACAAAAGTCGTTCATATTTCTTAAAGTTCTTTTTTCGTTCTTATTCAGTTAGAGAAAAGAAATCCCAGTCAGTATGATTTAAATGAGCATACATTGAATTAAGGTGTACGTACACACTTGAAACTTCGAAAATCGTTCAAAATATCGAATAATTTTTTTATTACTTCAAACTGTTCTCTGATCCTTTAGCTTTCAAACGATACCAAGATATTGTCTATATTCGGAGTATTTCTCAAGTTATAATTATTTTTATGGAGGTACTTTCACTAAATCTCTAGTTTAAAACTCATCTAGTTTTTTAAAACTCATTTTATGAAGAATGATATGCTTCCACTATGTCGCTTCATTCAAACAATCATAAATCAGTAAAAAATTAACCAAATACAATTATTTATATATCAAAATAATCTGTATTAAACAGTGAATATTTTGTACCTCCATCAAAGATTTATAGAAATAAAATTTTAATAGCTATTTAAAAGTTAAAATTACAGAAAAAATCTCGCTTTTTCTATTTATTGTTGATGAAATTTTTTTTAAAAAAAATCTATTTATTTTTATAACTTGATTGAGGCAGACAACATGAGGACTAATATTAGGCATAATTTCCAACTAGAATTGTGTGTCTGTACAAATTAGAATTTAAGATATCATGTTTCAAAAAAACATGTTAATTAGCTCATTAAATATTATTTAATTAATTAATAATTAGTGTAATATGGGTTTTCTCACTGAAATGAGTTTAAACATATATTAATGACTTACTGTGAAAAAATTGGATTTTTAAAGTTAACATTTTAAAAAATCTTCTAGTATGTACGTACACCTTAAGAAATCTTTGCGAAAAGTAAATTTAATTCCAAGAAAAGGAATGTATATTTTAAAATTAACAATTTTATTACAAACATTAATTTTTAGAATTATATCTCGTATTATTCAATATTATTACAAAAAAAAAAGATTCTGTCAAAGTACCAGGAAAAGTCCAAAAAGCTCAGTATTGGATAAAGACACTTCATTTTACAAATAAGCAAGGAAAATAGACAATGAAACACATATAAGATATAAATACACGTGTACTTGTGAAAATAAGCTTTACGCAAGGAACAAATCGTTAATAAACAACAGCGACAGCGCAAAGCTCTCAGAGGGAACTCGCTGGAGATTAACATTCTTCGAAAGAATTCACACGACTCTTCCTTTGATCTCTGTCTCTAGAAGTTTCCTAATTCCCACATATGTAATATATGTATATAAAGTCTTAATAAAAATATCGCGGAAATACCTGCCATTTTTTCAAGAGCCCGATTGAAGATTTGGTGATTTGGCCTCCCTTCATAAGTCATTAAGCCTGTAAATCACACATCCTCACCCTGAATTTGAATTGTGCAGGGAAACAATATTACAGATTCGTAACTGTTCGTAATAATGTTCGTTCCATGATCGCAAGACTGGCATTTTTCGACAATTGTACTTCGGAAAGGGGGGGGGGGTAGCAGGAAGACGAGAGGGTATTACAGATCCAACTCCGTGATGATCTGAATTCACCCTATTGTTGAATGTAAACATCTCATCCTTTCATCTTTCCTCTCTCCCCTGATGATGATCTCGTGTCTGCGTTACCACGAAAAGGAGATGCAGTAGCTCCTGAGGGTAAAGACCCCTGAGCACCCGAGGGCAGAAGCCTGACTTCTAGCTCAAATGAAGATGACTCACACACATTCGCTTGCACAACATTTTAAAGGGGGGGGGAGGCTCAGTCACAAACCTCACATTAGAACACAAGAGAAGAACAACCATGTCCGAACTAGGACTCGAACCCGGGATGCCTAGATCATGGCTTATCTCTTCTTTTTTGATTATATAAACGCATCCTGAAGTATGTGCAGAAGCTTGAAGGGTTTTCCAATCCATGAAAGAACAGTACTTTACTATGAAGATATAATAATTTTAAAAAAGAAAATATCATATTGTCGAATATCAACATGATATTGTCTATTGGTTGTCATAATACCTATACACTATTTCAACATATATGTTGTAAAAATTCATCAGAGTGCTCTGCTGGACAGCAAAATTCATGTGTTAATATGGCATAAGTTAATGCAAAAAAAAGACAGTTAAATGTGGCAATGAAGTAGAAACACATATTTTGCAGTTGTAACATGTGTAATCTTTACGGATACAGAAGTAAGGAACACAAAATTTGACATTAAAAATATTTTATTAATATTATTATATTTTACAATTTATAATTTTTTTTCAGTTGCAATGCTTATGTATGTATTTAAAACAATCCTTTATAACATTATACGTACGAAAAATTCATAAAAAATATTTTCTCATAGTTTTTAATTTTTAATTTTTTTAACAAATTTTAAGCTTTTTGTGGCATTTCAAGATATTGTTCTATGGCAACCAAATTTTTAAAAAAAATCTTTTTTAACCTAAAAGGCAACTTTTCCCCACTATTACCAAACTAAAATCTAAACAAATTTTTGAAAGAACCATTTTCAAATTTGTCAATTTTTCATATTTTTTACAAACTTTAAGCTTTATGGGGCGCCTCAAAATGTCGTGGTATTGCAACCAAATTTTTTAAAATTCTTCTCTCACCTAAAAGGCAACTTTTCCCAACTATTACAAAAAAATCAAGGCCATTTTTTCCCCACTCTAATGACAGTATTTTAAGGCCGCCATTCTTTTTGCAAATTGCATGAAGTAAAGTTTATTTATGCATATACAACGGCTGACACAGTCAAATCAGACGGTAACAAATATACGAAAAAGACATAAAATATTACTATATCAGCAGGATTAGGATTATATATTCGAACTCATTTATCTTTTTTTATAAATTAAAACATTTCTTTTTTCTATCAATCTTGGATTAACAGAGAAAACAAAATAATACTATCGATTTTATCGTATAAAAATGCTGGTCATATTACATGCACAAACCAATTTCGATTTTTATTCCTTTGTTAATGTATGGACTAAAATCATTATCATCATAATCATGATCAAATAATTTCATTAATTAAATTCTTCCATCTTTTGTATTTTTTTTCTGCTCTTAATTACTTTATTTTTTTTGGAGCTTCGGGTCAAATTAATTATTCAAGATCTATAAATTTCTTAATATTCTGAAAGTTTGATAAGGTACAAGTTGTCTCTACTGCTGTTTACCTTTCGAAGTTAAAGATGTTTTAAGCAGTATTAATCTTATTAAGGGTTTCCTTCAGAGAAAAAGTCAGACAAATGAAGATTATGCTAGAAACATTTACTTTTTAAAGATAGGTTGAAACGCGATGGTGAATTTTTTATTGATTTTTTAAAAAAGAAATCTTTAATAGCTTGTGTACTAATATACCTTGATATTATGCTTTCATAGATCCGTATGATACTATAAGCATATTTTGAAGAAAAAATTAATTAATAAATAATTCAACGATACAATCAACTTTCATTTTTCTTTTCTCATGTTGATATTTTGACCTACTTTCGTGCATTTAGTAACATTTATATCAAGAAGAAGAAAATAGACGAAAAGATGCTCAAAATCATAAAAATACAAAGATTGTCTTATGTTTATAGGTTGCTATCGGTAGCTGAAAAACTTTAAAAATATTTTTACGATATTTTAGAACAATATTTATTCTTTTATTATTTGCTATATTTATAATCGAATCGAATAAAATCATGCAAAAAAAGGTAAAGCATGTGCATTATATCATTTTAATATACTATTTATGCTTATAGTACACTTACTATAAAACACGGATTGAATAAGTATTATTAAGAAGAAAAAATCGAAAGTAATAAAGACAGGCGAATAAAGTCTAAAATGTATCATAATGACGCAGTTTGATTTGACACATTATTAATTTCTTTATTTAAACTTTCTTTTCACGATGATAAAATTTCCATCAACACATTTAGTGAACAAAAATTTGTACAAAAAACAGGTGTATTGTAAATTGACTGTTGCTGGTAACCTTTTTCACGACTATGTCGTACTAAGCAACGTAGCTGTAAAAAAATCAAATATCGCAATCCTTATAGAGGGTTTGAACTTGTTTTTTGCTGTCGAAGAAACATTTCTTGAATATTTTTAGCAACTAATCTGAGATTTTTTTTAATAATAAAAGCGATAATGAGTGGATAAATTAAGAAGAGAGAGACACTGAAGATTTTGTACTAAGCTTAAATGCAAATTTGCATGATGATGGATATTTTCACCATACTGTTTTTTTAATTATTTATATTCTATATTTATACTAAAATTTTTTTAATCTTTTCCCTTTAATCCAGAGCATGAATTATTTCAACCTGATTTATTTCACAAAATTAGAAAAAATCATACAAAAATGGTCAAATCTTGACAAAAAAAAGAATTTTTAAGTTCATTTAATACATAAACACTTAAAAGTTATTTTCATATCATTTAATAACTTTAAAAATTTAGCAGAATGCAAAATAAATCACATATTTTAAGAAGATCTTATTATGTTTGCTTGTATTGAATTCGAAAGCGTAATGTCATCAGAAATAAAGACTTATCAAGAATCAAAAGGATACTTATTACCATTATCGAACGTGATTTATTGAAATTAAAAAATTATTATTCATGTTTCCAAATTATAATAAAGTTCTTCCAACCTGATTTTTTTTTTTTAAATTATTTTTTTAACTTCCCCAAGTGAAAAACAACAAACATTTTTTAAAAACATTCATTAAGTTTATAAGAAAAAAATACTTCACATTTTTTTTTACCAAGAAACAATGGCTGGGTTTTTAAAGAAATAAATCAGCTCAGCTCTGTTTTTTTACTTCCTTCAGTTTACTTTCTTTTTGTTTTGAAACTTTTTGTATTTATTTATTTATTTCACTGACATGAATGTTTAATCCCTGTTTTTAATCAAAATCTCAAATTTCTTTTTAAAAATTCGTATTACCTAAAACTATATTTTGTTAATTTAACAAATTAATTCCTTACTTCTTTTCCGACCCTGAAAGGATATAAAAATCTAATATCAATCTAAATAATTATAATTAATTAATTTCATTACTTATAATTTATGAATAATTTATTAATTATTTAATTTTACTATGTATAATATATATATAAAAAAGTACACTTTTATAAATACTTCTTGATATTCTTCTACTTCTTCTGTCAATACACCACTTGCATTTAGATGCATTATTATCTCTTGCTTAAAATGTTAAAAATATATACTGTTTCAAATATATATTATCTGTCAACAATGATTAACGCTGTCTGAACGTAAATTATATGGGTAGTCAATAGATGCAAAATGAAGATTACAAAGTCAGTCATTATTTATTGACATGATCCGAATGAATGGTTTAATATCAGTCACATGTGACTGACATAGTGCCTGAAAAATTGCTAATTTTCTTTGTAACTAAAAATGGGAAAATGAGACTATATTATAGAGATTCAGTTATATATTTTTTCAAAAGATACATGCAATTTCTTAAAATATAGCAATATTATTATTATTACAATATTTTAAGTAATATTACTATAATATATATTATACTATACTATACTATTACTCTATATTACTATTACTATATTATTAATAATATATTTATGCTAATATTACTAAATTAATATTAGTGCAAGATTAATTTTATTTATACCTTTCAGTACTTAATGAAACTGCAGTAAATTCGATCTCTTTGCTTTTTGATTTATGAAAGATTTCAGTTGCAGAATTTTCATTTAAAACTTAATGAAATAATTTCATTATCAATAGCATTTAAAGTTTTAAAAATAAAAAATTAAATTAAAAAAACTTTTGTGGTAAAATTTTTAAAAATAATCATGAAAACCTTAAAAAAATAAAGAAATTGATTTTTCATATTGAATAAACATTTATAAATATAAAAAAAAAATATTAATTTATTGAATAATAACTGCAGTTAGTAGGGAAAATATCATAGGAAATCTTTATTTTTTTTCAGAATGTCTTTTTATATTTCATTGTAAATATAGCATTTTATGATAAAATAAAACATTACATACTTAAAGATAGTCATACGACTTAAATAATAAATTTTTTTCTATATAAAATTAATTTTAATTTTAATCAGATATGGTTAAGTTTATTATTTTTAGTTCCTTCTAAGAATATTAACTTTGGGAAATGACTTTCATTAAAGTAATCGAAGCATTAACGATTAGATTCATTCATGAAAGTCAATTTATTAATTAAAAAATGTCTGATGATAGCAACGAACAAAAGAGGCTCAGATTATTATCAAAATTTTCTTTGTGTTCATATTAGCCATAATAACGTGAGAGAGATACCTAATTAGAAAATCAATAAGTGGTTTGCTAAAACAAAATAACGGAATAACTTTTCCGATAATTTGAAGATTAGAAAATCTCTGTTAACATTCTTTCGAGCTTTTTATTTTCTCAAATATCCTTTATAATAGCAATGACCTATTTAAAATTATCTGTTAATTACGTTATTTTCCATAGTATTATGTAATATAATAAAAAAAACAATACACTTTTTTTTAATCGATGATTTAAAAAATTTCTCAACTTAAAAAAGAATCTCTAACATATATCTACCACTTTCATAAGATTGTAATTAAATTTCGTTGAAAATTTCTTAATTATTTTTTTTTATTCCAGAGGCATTTTCTTACATAATTCTTTCAAACTTAAATTAATTTATTTTAATTTTCTTGGAATTGATATTTAGAAGTGCACGGGCTATTTGAAATTCATCATTTTAAAATTAATTATCTACCTTTAAGAAAATAAATATAACCTTATATCTTGAAGATAAAGTAGTATTTTTTCTAAAAAAAATTGGAAAATTGAGAATAATAATTAGGTCTCTAAACGCAAAATAAACTTTTAAAGAAATTAACATAGATATAAGACAAAGATATGCGCATTTTCAACAAAAAAAATATAGAGCAATTATTAAAAAAATGATAGTAATAAATGTTAGAAATAAAATTTTAAAAAATTATACAATTTATTTTGTAATTATTCTTTAAAATGAAAATTTATTCCAGAGAGATGAAGAATTTTGAAAAGATATTAAGGTCTATGCTATCGTATCTTTATAAAAAAAACGAAACATTAAATAGTGCTAATTTAACTAATAGAATAAGTAATTAGGTATAATTTATTCAAATAATTAAAGTGAGACAGAAAATCATAAAACGAGACTTGTTTTGTGAGAACAAAACATTTTTCAATCAATGTCAACTGATATATAATATATAATATGAATTCTATTATTCCGAGCTCAGAGCAGTACGTCATATAATATCATATATCATTATTAGTATCCTGAAGTGCAAAACTGTCATCAAACCGCAACCATTTATTATCAGTATTCACATAAGTTTTGAAAGCAATTTTTTATCCCTTACTCAAATGCTTACTTGAAACGCTTTGACAATGGTATTTTGCCACTACACCCCGAAAATACAAATGGACTTTTTGGGAATTTTTACCTATTACTTGCACACTCAAAGTTTTGCTTAACGCAAATTTTCAAAAGGAGTGGGAATATTCCTTATATTGGCCTTAGCCTAAAATTTTCATTTTTGATTGTGAGGTTGCACTGAAAATACACACACAATTCTTCATAAATTACTAGAGCAACATTTTAAAATTTATAAAAAAATTCATAAAATAAAAAATTACATGAGACTTAAGTATACCTTATATTCACTGATAAATATTTTAAAGAAAATTATTTTTCCTTTCATTATAGAACAAAAGAATGGAGGACTTCTCTGATTCTCTTAAATGTAAATGAAACAAGGTAACATAGCGCTTTATGCAAGAAGAATCGCTAATGAGGAAATTTAAAATATTATCAAGTCATAATAATACTAACAATAACTTCTTAAAGACAACTATAAAAATATTAAACAGATACTGCCAACTAATAGTCATAGGATGTATTAGTAACTAACACTCTACTTAGATTCATTTATATCATCATCGTATAAAATGTTATCACATTTTTCTATTAGAATCCGCTTTAAACATTTTAATTAAAATAATCTACAACTCAACTGTTGATTTTTATTTAATTCTAAAAGGTATAGTGAAAATTATCAGACTTTAATAAATACAATTTATAAAAATTCTATGATTTTCTATAAAATTTTGTCTCTTTCTTTTTGCTTTGAAGTCTATCTGTGGACATAAATAAGTTCTCGGGAAATACAAAAAGGTTTTAATTCGAATTAAATGACATTTTTGAAAAATTCAATATTTAATATAATCAATAGTAATTATGATTTATTTGCAAAAGTTGTAGACAAACACACAATGCATTTGCTTGGGTCCATGCATAATCTATAGCTTGCTTTCGTGAACAAACTTCCTCTCCATTATCTGGTTGAAATACTGAATAAGTTTTATTGGACATTTTCTAAATTTAAAGAAAATATTTAAATTAATATCGTCTGAACATTTTTTTTGGTCAATCGATTTAATTTTTAGTGTGGTTACAACCGAACAATATGTGTTGAAATTTGAACAGATGATAAAGAAGGAGAGGGTAAAAGTCGTATATTCTTTAACTACATCGTTAGGCTGTAACACAGGTAGTAGAATTATTTTCTAACTACATTTTAAATATACAATATCTGACTAAGTTTTATGCTAGTTTTAGAATACTTTGAAATTAAATACAAAGACTATGGGGTATTCAGACATTTTTTTAAAGGAGTTCGTAATATAATTTGAATCAGCCGAGTTGAATTAATACAGCAAACTAAATACAAAATGAATAAAGAAAAGAATCACTGCCAGCAGTAATATGCGACATTTGGCGATTCTGAAATAATCCATTCCCTGAAACCAAAGCTTTAAAGATTAGTTTCTCTAAGAATTAAAAAAAAAATTATAAAGTAACAAAAACTGGTGTTAGGGGCTTTATTAAATATTTAAGCATAAATTCATACTTTTATCTTACGCTTCCTTAAAAAACATTTTTGAATGATCTGAGAATTAAGGTGGCATATTTGCATAATTCTTTATTCTGCAGAAGCGAGTATTCACTTTCTAAATCCTGGATAAGCCATTACAGTATTCTTCTTATTCATTAGAAGCTATTAACTATTATCTATTAACTATTCCAAATGTATCTGAAGATAAATAAAATCTTTAGTTTCATTTTGAATATTAAATAGAGAATACAAATTAGAATTCTTTCTATCAGACTTTAATTGCTTTTTCTTACTTCTTTAGTTTGTGAGAAAAGGGGTTGAATCCTCTTAAAAAGTTTAAAACTTTATTTTTAAGCTTGGCATTGAACTTATTTTTATAATTGGAGATATTTTTTATTTCTTTAATCATATCATTTTTATTGTAATAATACATTTTTTGCCTCAATAGAAATTTGACGGAATTTATTAATAATTTTTTTTTTTTATTCGCATTTATTTGTCCTTTTTTTGTAAGTTTTTCAATCTTTTTGGGGGATAATTTATAACTTGACATATTTGTTATTACTCATATTAAGAATAATTTTGATCCAATATTATTGTGTTAATTCATTTCATTTAAATTCTAATATACAAATTATTTAAAAAATTTCCATACTTCTATTACATTTGAAAAAGTCATTCATATATTAATCATAGATGAACTACACATCCTGAAACAAAAATATGAATGCGAATGAAATCAGATTCAGGTGGCGCTTAGAACAAAGGTAGTACGAATTATATCTGATTTATGTGTAAAACAATGTATTAAAATTTGCATTTAAACATAATAGCATTTATGGCACGAAATGATGATTGCACATATCAATTCGCGATTTATTACAGCAAAATGTTAGCTGCTCATTCTAAGCGAAGCAGAAATTCGGATTCACAAAATACAAGCAAATACAACTGATGGCAGTTATGTGAACTGGATGAAGTCCAAAAGGGTTTTCAGGCATTCCACTTCAAAGTATTGACTCCACGTGAAGTGATAAAACTGGAAGCATGGCAGGATGCATGTTAATATAAAGCCTTTTAATACAGAGGAGGCTACGTAGCTGTTCTGAGTATTGAATTTTCCTACATTTATATCATCTAAATCCTTTGTTGGATACAGATATGAATGAAAATTGCTTCTACATAGATATTAAAATGTAATATCTGCTTCCTGTTATTTGAATATCGCTGAAATAGTTTGCATTGGGAGAGAATTTTATACTAATATCGTTAATTTAAAATATACTAATGAGCATAATAATGAAAACTATCGGATATATATTAAAATTGGATTAATTACGGAAGCAGTAATTTTTAATGAAACTTATTAACAATCGATTGTTGAGGTTATAAGGTTTGATTATTATAAATGAGCAATTTAAATATACAAAAAAAACAGTATTTCTCGAATTTATAAAATTTTCAATTTAAACTTGAATGTTGTACCGAAGAAAAAATAATTTATAGAGATTTTTTTTTCTAAATCTTTATAAATTGTTGGTATTCTACAGATGTCAAAGGAACTGAAAGCATCAATTTTTCTAGTGAAAAATATTTTTACAATTATAAATATTTTCTTATTCATTTTCAATTCTGAAAATTAAAATAATACATGCACCAATAAAAAAGGATACTGCAATTTTGACATTAATAGAGGCAGATTCTTTAATTGGAAGCAAGATGTTTTTTAAAGTATTGCTTTAAAGAAGAAAACTATTCTATTATAAATACGGGGCAGCGGTGGCTTGGTGGTAAAGAATCGATTTCGGAACCGGAGGGTTTAAGATTAGACGATCGATCGATTCCACAGAAGAACCGTTGTGTAAGCGGGCCTGGTGCACGCTAAATAAGACGGGCCAAACGTCATCCCGCTTGTGTGGTGTGGAAGCCTGGAGAGGGAGTTCTAGCTCAGGTGCGACCCTTACCATCCTTCCGCAGCTCAGAATTACGAAGTCCGTACCGAAATGGCGCTAGTGAGGCTTTTAAACGGGACATGAATATAACTTAACCAAACTATCAATTATAAAAACTTTTGTTCAAAACTTAGTTTTTAAAAGAATGCTAAAATTACTCGAAATGAAGTGGACTTTTAAATTTTCTTTTGTACATATGGAAAAAAGTGCTGCAAAACTTCAAACTAAGAACTCACAAAAAACTCTTCTGAAGTAACTTTTTTTTTTCTTTTTGTAAACAGATCATGATTAAATAAGCTCAAGTTCCATACCCGTACAAACATTGTCTTATGAAAATTATTAAAAAAAATATGTTTATTTTTCAGATAATTTTATATGAAAAGGAACATTCTTTTGTTTGCAATCTTGTTTGTAAGCAAACATTTTCACATGTCAACTGCTATATTTATTTTCGTTCTCTAGTTAGTAGACTTCCAGACAGTTAAAAGAAAGGTTGCTAGATTTTTAATTAAAATCATTTCATTCTCTAGAATGCTAAATATTTTGTTCTTGATTTTAAATCTACAGAATTCTAGAAGATTTTGTAAATTCTATTATTTGTATGACTGTCACAGTCTCAAGCTATTTTCTTTCAACAAAATATAAATTACTAAGATTAAGAAAATAATAATAAGATTCTCTTTGCACATATAATAATACGAACGAATACAGTACTATTTTTTTTTTGCATTTTTATAAGGTAACAAAATAATTTAAGGTTTCTGAGAAATTGTATTATTTTCAGATGTAATTTACTACAAAAATTGCTTTATTTACTTCATGCTGTTATGAATTTAATTTATTTAAAAAGAAATCTGGAAAATTAACTGTTGAATTCTTTCAACTTTAAACCAATCATTATTTTTAATACTGTAATGGAAATATATCAAAAAGTAATTAATAATAAAGGAGAATAGAGGAAAATAAAACAAAAAAAATGAATATTACGTAATTTCAGACTCGTTCGTATGCAGTACAAAGTCTTATTTCATTAAATATGCTTTAATGCATTGAGTTTTATTCCATTAAAGTACAAACACTCTAATATCCCTCTGCGATGGAATTCTGAGTAATCAAATTACTTTGTAAATAATTTTATTCATCTGCTTTCATTTGCCATCACATGTATTGCGGATACATTTATTTCTAATATGAAAGATTAGCTATTTTGGGAGTGGTCGAAAATATGATAAGCCTTATAATCCAACGCCTTGAAAACGAATGAAAACATCTTCCTAACTCCTGGCAAAATTCGAAAGGATTACGGATCTTGTAATCTTCTTAGAGCCAATATAAAAGTTAATTTTTTCCCAATCCATTTTTCTTATTCTGTTTTATACCAATCCGTAACAAAAATATCATCACTTACAACAAATAATGCCGGAGAGGTAAGAAAAATTCCCAGTAAACATTAAAAATGTTTACTCGAAAGGCATTAAGGCATCGTTGGATCAATCAGTATCTTTAAAATGAAAATTAAATATTAAACATCTCGAAGTTTAAGAAATTTGAGTATTTCAATGTACCCAGAAGTTATTGTAGTATCTTAGATAATCAAAAAACAAAGTAAATTCTACACATATCTTGCAATGTAAAAATGTATCTTTTTCTTTGAAAAATGAAATAAAATAAATAAGCGATGAATACTAATTGTTAAAATGCTCCTGAGGTTGTTCCTGAATCTAATAATGTGGGTTACATTGGTTTTGGACTGTATAGTTTATAGCTAACAAAATTTATTTGTTTAAATATTGATTTAAGTTTTAGTTACATTAAAAACAAGCATAGAAAAAGAGGATAATTAAAGGAATGAAGTATGCTTAATATTAAAATATAAAAGTTTAAAGGAATTGTTTATTAGTCCTATTATAGTATTAATTCAGAAATAAATAATTGAAACATGAAAATTTCATTGTACATCTTTTAAAAGTGCCATAAAGAGTAACCTAATTAAAGATTATTACGATGATTTTTTGGCCATTTCTCATTATTTTAAATTCTTAATAAAGATTAATAAAGATACCTGGACTTTTCTTTTGTTACGAAGTTCTATGAATTAAAGTTCAGCTGAAAACAGATTACAGTCAGAAGAAAAGAATGATTTTAATTAATTAAGCACATTAATAACAAGTTTCGATAAGTTTTCCTTAACACTGAAACTTCCATTTTGTATTAGAAATCTTATTCAAAAAGTAACAGTTTTATTATCCATCAAAAAATGAATCAGTAAGATGACAATTTTAAGAAAAGTTAATTATAAAGAAACCATATTAAAAAAATACTTATATATAAATTTTATTTTAGGATTTATAATATTTAACTAAGAGAAGCAGCTCTCAGATAACACGCATGTATATGTGAGAGCTGCTTTAATCATGCTTTTTTAAATGTATGAGATTTTTAACAGAAGAAATTAGTTACAAACTCATTTTAAATAATTTTGAAATAATAGTATTTTCTTTGATTCTTTTGGACTTAAGTACCTTTAACTCGTAAAATGATTTAAGTAATTCCTTATTTAATTTTTAGATATGAAATATTTTCTCAGATTTAATAGATTAAAATTATTATATAGTTCTGATAAATACAAATGCTTTCACCAAAAAATATTTTATTTAAAAACACTAAAACATGTTGTCCAATATAAGATATTTTTAAATATTTGGCCTAGGAATTAATTCGTGCGGTTTTACAAGAGATGGCGTAACTAGCTTATTGTCCCATAGTTTCGTTTGTTCAAACATGCATTTAAAACTACTGTTATTGCGCATCTAGTTTAGTATATGCCATTTGGTTTAAGAGCAAACAACAACAATTTTTATTCAACTGAAAATGTCAAATTTTGTACCTGATAAAGTGTTTTTGCGGGGGGTTCTTCTTCATTACTTTAACATGAAGAAAAGTGGTACCGAAAGTCATCGTATTTTGGTAGAAGTTTATGGTGACCATGCTCTAGCTGAACGAACGTGTCAGAAGTGGTTTGCACGGTTTAAAAGTGCTGATTACGGCTTGGAAGACCAAGAACGACCTGGACAGCCAAAAAAATATGAAACTTCTGAAACCTGGTGAAACCATTAATGGAGAACGTTATCGACTTCAGTTGATGCGTTTGAAACAAGCTCTGGCCAGAAAACGACCAGAATGGGATAACAGACATAATAAACTTATTTTTCAACATGATAACGCTAGACCACATGTCGCAAAACCGGTCAAAACATATTTGGAAAGTGTCGGATGGGAAGTGTTACCCCACCCGCCGTATTCACCAGACATTGCTCCTTCAGACTACTACTTGTTTGATTGCATGAATAACAATTTGCTTAGACAGCGGTTCACTTCTTCAGAAAATATTGAAAAATGGATCTCTGATTGGATCGCGAGGAAAGTGAGGAATTCTTTCGACATGGAATTCGTAAATTGCCTGAAATATGGGGAAAAGTAGTGGCTAGCGATGGACAATATTTTTGATAACATATTTATGTATTTTGATTTTGAAATAAAGCTTTAATTTTTTTATTAAAAACCGCACGAATTAATTCCTACACCAAATAAAACTTAAAAAGAAGCATGAAATAGGAAATTCTAAAATAAAATTGGCTTCTGTCTCAAGAATTCATTCTTTTCTTGTTTCTAAAATGAGCTACAAGAGCATTTCAAAAACTTACAACAATGCTCTAATTTCCAACTAAATAAATTTATAAATGCTTAAAAGATAACGAGCAGAATATAAAAATTATCTTTTATTTTCCTCCAGATTATTGACAAGCATGCGTAAAAAGGAAGAATGTGTTCTCATACTTTGAAAGTAATACTTTAATTCATCTGTCCATTTGTCAATAATTTTCTTAAGAATACCCTTTTTGTGATATTTTCGCTGATAAAGCTTCTTAAGTTCACTTGTATTTTACAATTTAGTTTATGAAATATCCAGATGCTTGCTTCTATTGTTTTCAGCTATTAAGTTCTCAATTTTTATTCATGTAATACGAAAATTTTGATAATGGCCGTACTATTATTAAAGACGCATTGTGCATGATTATACGTTTTGGACTGTAAACATATACAAGGAGAAATGCAACTTAAGAATACCAGAAAGTGGTTAGGTATTAAAAATTTAAAAGGAGAAAAGTAAATGGAAATATTTTCTAATCTAAATATTTCAAAGTAAATTATATTTTTGTGCTATCACAGTATTCACTCTGATTGTAGCCCAATAGAAAAATCTTCAACATATACAACTTATGTTAATTTTTACAGACAAGTATGTACTTTCGGTTAAAACTATTTTGAATAATATAAGGAATTAAAATTTATGCTTTTGAATATATGAATGCATTCCTGTAAAAACAGCTAATAAAAAGGCCTAAATTTTTATGTACAGGGTAGTTATAATTAAAGTGCAAGTGTTTGAAGGACTGTAAAAGAAAAACTACTTGGAGTATGGGGAATAAATTTGGTATATGTTTTATTTACAACATGAGGAAACGAACTACATAATAAAAATTTTTATTTCATTTTTTTGAAATAGATGGCGCTGTAGTCATATATCTTTAAGCTATAGCCATAACTTTATCAAAGGTAGAACGTGCACTGTTTGTAAAATGTTATTACCAACAGAATAGCAGTTATAGTGCTGTTTTGAAAGAATATCACCGTCTTAAAGATATGAAAAAAAAGACCGATGTCCAGGAGCTCGGAGTGCTTCCTGGAACTAGAGGAAGATCTGTGAATCAGGAAGTTGTGGTAAACCAGCGACCTGTAAGAGCTAGAAGTGTAGCAAGGATTTTATCAAAACCATGGGCGACAGTACGCAAAATCTAGCGCTACATTTTAAGACGCTATCCGTATAAAATTAAAATTTTGCAGCATTTGCAATCAGGCGATCCACAACAAAGAACTAATTTTGCCAACTTCATAATTGCCAAAATTGGTGAAGACGAATCATGGATTCAAAAGATTTTCTGGACTGATGAAGGGCATTTTACTTTATCCGGACAAGTCAACACCCATAACTGTAGGATATGGGGCTCATCTAACCCGCATACTGTTTTTGGGAAACCCTTGCATTCAACGTTTGTTACAGTTTGGTGTGGTATGACTGCTGACTTTATTAGTCCATTTTTTTTGAAAATCTTACACCAATAGGGCTAGTTCTCTGCACTGTAATTGGCACTAGTTACACTCAAATTTTAGAAAGTAATGTGATCCCTCCCTTGCAAGACATAAACTGCCTCGATTCAACAGTATTCATGCAAGATGGAGCACTACCTCACATTAATCATTGTGTTACACAACTGCTTCACCGAACTTTTCGTGACGATCGTGTAGTTAGCAGATGTTTCCAAAATGTGTGACCACCTCGTTCAGCTGATTTGATTCATTGCAATTTTTGGCTGTGGGGATATTTAAAAGATCGCGTCTTCAAGGACAAACCTCTCGGTTGTTGCTTTAAAAAGCAACATTATTAGACATGTTCTAGAAATTCAGTAGGAAACATTTGGTGCTACTGTGGATCACGCTGTCTTGCGTCTATAATATATTATAGGACTTGAAAGATCCCATATTGAACAAATATTATAAGACATTACGCATTTCATATTTTAACAAAGAAAAATGTTATAATTACAATGTATAAAATATTGTCATTAAAAAGCGCCATCTATAATAAAAAGTTAAGCTATTTTTTTATGTAATTCATTTCCCCATGTTGTAAATATAACAAATACCAAATTTCTTCAGCATAGTCCAAATAGTTTTTCTTTTATAGTCCTTCAAACACTTGCACTTTAATTATAACCACCCTGTACTTTCGCGTCCATATTAGTCATATTTATTAAAATATGTCGACTCCATTAAAATTTTTATACAAAAAAAATGTTCCACTTCTCTACAGCTTAAAAACGATCGATTTATGAAATTTTGAATATAATATTTTAAGTCACTCAATAACTACCTCGGAATGTTGACTGTCTGATCTTCATTAAGATTGCCGCTGAAATGTTCTAAAATATTGAGTGATATTCAAGATTCTATAACTCGGTCATTTTTCATCGTAGAAGAATAGAATATTCTTTGTATGTTAATTGTCAAAGCATCAAAAATCTGTCAGTGAACCTGACAGTACAGCAGACTAAGGACAGGACAGACTAATACAGCCGAGGTATGTATGGAGATTTATATTTCGTGATTTTTTCAGTTGTTCATTTATTGACTCATCAATGTAAGATATTTTTTCTTTACACCTTCTAAAATTGGAAGTATATTGCAAACTCTTCTGATTTAGAAATAATCTTCTTGGTCCCGATTAGAGACGAAATCCTGTTTATATAAACACACGCACAAATAAATATTTTAAAAATATTTTTTTCGCAAAGCGCGTTTTTTAAATTTATTATTTATTTTTTAATTAAGACTTATTTTGAAATTCGGTCGCCGCAGAAGTGCGGTTGCTAGTCTAAGCATGTGCACTAAGTACTTGCGTCTGCTTAATAGTCACATTAACATTGCGCAAGAATTGAACTGTGTTTACAAACATTATAAATATTCGTATACTTCTACTATTCGTAATTCGTATAAATATGCGATAAATATAATTAGTATAAATATGCGAGTATTAGAAATGCCTCTGTAATGAAAACATGCCGATTTTGAAATACTCTTTGTCATTGGTTTCCTGAAAGATAAATTTCAATAAAGTCAATGAAATGAATGAAGAAAACATTATGAGTCAAGGAAGGGTAAGAAAATGAATTATAGTATTTAAAGATGATCACTTGAATGGGAAATGAAGTGGGCAAGTTTCTGTTATTAATTAAGATATGGTGTAGAGAATTGATGGTAAAGTTAGAGAGAATAGACTATGTTGGCTACACTGAAAATGAAGAAACAGATAGACTAGCTAAAGAGAAACAGAAAATGAAAATTCACTTGCAGCTCTATTCGAATTACCAAAACTCTTCAAAACACTCATGAACCTCAAAGAATGAGAGGTAAGGAACTCAACAATATCACGTAAAACAACATGGAATTAGATGACATGTTACAGAAATATTATATTTTAAATAGCAATTGCTTCCACTGAAAAGTTTCAGCACATGATAGATAGAGCTGGTGTAAGGTCATTAAAACAACATGGAATAAATATAATAGCAATTCGATGTTTAAATGCTCTTTGTTTGGGAAATCGGGAACATCTAGATGCATAAACGATGTGACTGAAATTAAATAAAACAAATATCGCCGATGGAGTAAATGGTCGTCAAAAGTAGCGAAATACCATTATGCAATGGATAAGATATTTTATTCGATTTTCTTCAAAGATTTTGTGTATATTTTAAAATGAACAATGAAAAAAAACGAATTTTTTACAATATCCTGTTTTTTTAAAACAATATTTATTTATAAATGTGGAATAACATAAAACTTTTGAAAATGCATGTTTTCATTCTTCACCTTTATAAATATAAATCAAATAGTGGATGATTTCAAAAATAACTGAATTTTACTGTAGAATTTCCTGTTTCGTATTTATGTTACGGCCAAAGCACGAAATCGGCCAGTTTGCGAATTGGCCAACGTTGCTGTAAACTTACCGGCCAATGTCCGATCTCTTTCTTGATTTCGGGCTTCGGCCTACCAATTCGCGAAGTGGCTTGGGACGATCGGTTAAAGTAGGAAGAAAGGAATCAAGATCCCACTATTAAAAATTATTATCATCAAGAGCACACTGTTATTTTACACAATATTAAAAATGAAGTATTTAAAAATGAGTACTTCTGTGTACTGTTTTTTTTTAAGTACAATTGTCTCAGAAACGAGTTTAAATATAAGTGACACCTCTGAGTTAAAAATAAGCTTGTAATATATAAAAATATGATCTCGTGTTATTCTGTTCTCATATTAAAGCTATAATAGAAATTATTCAGTGAACGTATATGCTGTAACAACGTGATAGCGTGAAAATTAGATTTGCGCCCTTCAAAATGAACGAATTATATCTTGAGCAAAGGCGTTGTGTATCGAGTAAGAATACAAAGACAAATTGAGTACTCATTTTTCAACTACCTTTAAGGGTGATCCTTACTCTTTTTCTGCTCCATGGACCTAATGTTAAAGATCCCAGATCACATTGTCTTCCAAGATATCGCCTCAAAAATATGAAATTTTTTGCAAAGGCAAATAGCAAATATGGCTAATTAAAGCAAATATAAGGAAAAATATTTTTGTTGATAATATCATTTAAAGACATTTCGTTGTTGGCGCCATCTGCCAAATTTCACCTACAACATGTCCTTTTTTACATTTTATTCATAAATGTCATTATATTTATTTACCACTAGTCGCCTTTGGTGACCAGCCGGTTAGCAGTATTAATGATCGCTAAAATTTTCAATTAATGTAACTTGTTCTCTTAGTAGCTTTTTCTGCAAAAGATTTTTGAGCTTCATATTTTGGTACTTATATGATTTAGCCATACGTTTATGTAGGCCTTAAACAGTTCTGTTCATTATACTACTTATCACTTTCTCAAATGTTCTGTCAGCGTCCATAAAATTTCTACTTTAAATTAGAGTGGAAATGTTAAACTGCAATCAATATAAAAGCTTTTTATATTGAAGCTAACCATGTCTTTTTTTTAAATATGAAAATTGAAATCAGAGTCGTTTGGCAGTGAAATTATATGTGCACTGCAGAATAATTTATATAATATCTAAAAGAATTATTCAGCAAAAATTTCTCTGATTTATTGTAAAGTTAATTTTTTACTTTCAAAAGACTTAAATGATGCAAATAAAAATATTTTATTTTATTTCAGTCAATAAATGAACTTATGAAAGAATTACGAATTTTAAATTTTACACAATCCTTTGGTCCCGAGGAATATTATTCTGCGAAATACTCTTGACACTTCAACTTTTAAATATATAAATAAACTTCTCTATCTTCTGCGATAAATCTGACCGATTTATGAATTTTTTTATGTATCGGCTTTAAAACAATCAACATTTTTATAATCACAGGCCAATCACTGTAGAGAAAACCTGGCAGAAGATTAGCGTATCTTCATTGAGGCAGTCGGTGAAGTAGTCTAAAATCGCCAGTTATTATAGAAGAGTGATATTCAAATTTAATAAATTATTTAGTCTTAATGAATGATTTTGTTGATTGGTGTTCAACATTTTTTATTTAAAATATTGGTGTCTCAAGAATATTCTGTTAAATATGATTCAAAGGGCAGATAACCTATGTAAAAATTTAGAATTCCTAATTCATCGGAGCATTTATTGATTAAAGTTACATTAAATATAATTATTCAGTTCCTTTAGACTATTTTATTAACAAATGTATGCCCCCAAATAGCTGATGACCGCTGATTAGAACGATTATACCAAGTATATTAAACCATTTTTGACTTAAATGAAATTGTTTTATTGAATTAGTAATATAAGTATTGTCAAAGTTCATAGAAAACTTTTCCTCCTTTTACTTTTCAGAAAATATCTTATTTCATTTTTTTTTTTTCGTTTCATACAAACTCCTGCCGAAAATTACAATTTTATTTATTAAATTTGCAATAATAGTTGATTTATCTTTTAATTTAAACTTCTATCAATGTGATGGCAACGCGTTGATAAAAGCTACTTTTTTTAAATTTGACGTGCTCCTGCAGATTAAATTTTATTTTTATTTTGAGCGAAACATATTATTGAAAAATATGGTTAAAATATTTCTTTAAAAATTCCTTAAAATTCTAAGCTTAATTTATAAACTAAACCATTGCTTTTATTAAAAAGATAATTTTTTGAGCTTTAATTTGATGCAAAAATAGATTTTGTGTGTAATATTTTCTGAAGTTATAACGACAAAACGCCGAAATTACACTTGATTTTTAATTAATTAAAATTCCATTTAAAATTTAAAAAATAGCTTCAAGGTGCACATTTCCGATATCCAAAATATATATATGCCAAATTTGATAATTGTATGTCAAACAGTTTGGACTGTAAAGCGCCAATACACACACACACACACGTTGAGCTTTATTTATAAGTACAGATTATCACATCGGGCTTTGACCAAGGACCCGGCCACTTCGCGAAATGGCCAGCCAAAGTAAAAAATGCAATATTAATTGCCAGTACTTCGGACTTTGGCGAAACTTCTTGGCCAGTTCGCGAATTGGCCAGTCAATTTGCGAACTGGCCGAGCTTCGGGCTTTGGCCATAACATTTAGAAAAAAACAAAAAACAAAAAAAAAACTCTTTTTGAGATTTCAGAATCTTATGATGCTTTAACGGAAGAAGAAGTTATTATTAATTTTTATTAGCTTAAAGATAGAATTGCAAAATAATTTGAAAGCTTTTTATAAAACCACTTTTTTTAAAAAAAATATCACTTTTTATTTCATAAATTTTAACGAAGAATAATCAACTTTATCATTCCTCTTCATCTGAATTGATCTGGACTTTAAATTGATATATACTTTATCCGGAAAGAAAAATATTTTTCTTCATCCTAAGGCAGTTAAAGTGTTTACTAGTAAATAATTAGTAGATAGGATTCTTTTAAATTTGATGGAATCCACTTCACAAGAAAGTAGTTTGTCTCTTTGATGTACACGCTCTCAGAGACTATCAAATTTCAAATGAACAAGCTTTCAGCTTTAATGTAGATTGCACTGATAATTAGTTTTCAAGAAAATGTACTTTTTCCCAGTGAAGACACTTGAAAATTTTAACTCTTTAAGGATTTAAACTTTTGAAAGTTTGAAGGAATATCTGGAGTATGTTTAAAAGCAAAAAAAGAAGAAGTAAGTTTATAAGATGTTCTTTTGTTTAAAGGAATTAAAAAAGCATTTAATATCCATTTAATGAATTTCGACACCGGTTATTTTAGATGTGAAGATAATTACCCAACGTTTTATATTCCTCAGATAATTTTAAAATTCTGTTTCAAAAAGACCATTCATAAGTAGTTGGAAATCATTAATTTTTTATGAGAGTTATGATTCCATCTATATCAAGGGTAAAATAGAAAATATTCATTCTACAAGCTTAAGATTTTGACATTTATTTTACTCTGAAAGGACTTTAAGATTTAAGACAGTTGAAGGCATAAACAGTTAATAAATCGAGAATTGCCCATTTTAGTTTTGCATCGATTCCATGAAATTCAGCCTAATGTCTGTAAATCTGGTATTAGAGGAAAAAAATTCTCGATCAATTCCAGATAGGCTATCTATATTATCGTAGTTCTTTGGCTTCTGTCCAAGGTAGTTCTCGCATGATTTCAATCAAAATTGCTTATCTAAGAAAACATTTAAGTGTGTTCCATTCAGAATCAGTTACGAAGAAATAAAATACTCAATTGCAGTGATTAAAACTTGTATACGTTTCGTAGCTACTCCAAGGTTTTTGAATGCATAATATTTGGGTGGGATTTTATATGCCAATCAGCTATCACCAAGATTAAGGGCATTTTTACTAATTCTCTGTAGGATTTAAATTTATTTTAATATTTAAAAATAATCGGGAAACGAATTCCCTATATTAGATTAAGTTTTATTACTAGACCGAAATACACTTGATATATTAAATATTTATGTAGATATTTATTTTAACTTCAAGACCGTTTCGACATCGAATACTGTTCAGAACTGATCTAACATACTATTGTTATAAGCTAAGAACAATTTTGAAAGACAAGGATTCCTTTCCATAAGATTTCTGTTGAGAACTGAAATCGTGGTGTTTTAAATAATCAATCAACATTCTTCAAATAAATGCTATTCTGAATTGAATCGGATTGTGAAACATTCCAACTTGCAGCTGGAAGCATATCAGTTAGTTGTATGAAATGACTTGTCGTACGAAGTCTCGAATCAATTTCTGTAAAGATCAAAAATGACTTTCTCGTATTTAATACAGATTTACCGAAAGAACATACGATGTACTTTAATTACTCAAATTATTTACAAAATATGTATAAACCAAGTTTAAGCTTTACGAGAATT